>JAFMOD010000047.1:127202-205402 GCA_019802435.1 Corydoras maculifer | reverse complement strand
CAGATAGACCCAGGACAGGGCGCCAATCTATCGCTGGGCACACACTCACTCACACAGACACACTCTAAACGGGGCAATTTGGAGAATTCAATTAACTTGATCCATGTTTTTGGACTGTGGGAGGAAACCGGAGAACCCGGAGGAAACCCACGCAGACACGGGGAGAACATGGAAACTCCACCCAGATGGGGATTCGAACCGGGAATCCCTAGCGCTGAGAGGCGAACGTGCTAACCACTAAGCCACCGTGCCAATCTAATTCTTATTCTTTAAGATATTAAGATAGAGAACTGTTTATTATATGTTATTTCTGTGTTACTCCGAATTAAACTGATCATATGTTACATGTATGGACATTTAGTTAAATCATGTATTTAATGTATAAAGAATATATTGGTCTTAAGGCATCTATAGTGTTAGGAATTATAGTATAAAAAATATTTGCAAATTTTGGGGGGTTTACTTTATTGCTCTACTCACACACTATTAAATTTCTTTAAGCCAAAATAATGTGCTGTGGTTTAATGGAGATTTCATCAAAAATTGAAAAAACAGTTATTGATTCATTATCTTCCACTTAATCCTCTATTAATGTAGTGAAGTGGTTCCTCATGTTCACCCAGGGGAGAACATTTCGGGTGCTGGGCAGATACACCCAGGACAGTGCACCCATCTATCACTGGGCACACTCACACACACTATATAGGGAAATTTATTCATTCATTCATTCATTATCTTGCGCTTTATCCTCTATTAGGGTCGCTGTGGGGTTCCCCATGCCCATCCAGGGGAGAACGTTTCGGGCACTGGGCAGATACACCCAGGACAGGGCACCAATCTATCGCTGGGAACATGCTCACTCACACAGACATGCACGCATACACACTCTATATGGGGCAATTTGGAGAACTTAATTGACTTGATCCATGTTTTTGGACTGTGGAAGGAAACCAGAGAAACCAAAGGGAACCCATACGGACAGGAGGAGAACATTAAAACTCCACCCAGATTGGGATTCAAACCTAAAATCCCCGGAGAGGAGAGTCGACCTGGCTAACCACTAAACCACGTACTGCCCTGAATACATATTAATCACCATAAAATTCATAAAAACACTCTACATGCTGCTTAATATACCAGCATGATTTGCAAAAATACAGTTTATTTCTGGGTGCATTTTAGTTAATTATTTTCAGAAAATCTTACATCTGTTCACGTTTTTTTTTTGGGGCATTTTGGTTTATTTCTATGCATTTGTCTACTTTTAGTTTCTCAAAAAGAGCTTGCGTTTTAATATTTAATGCAATGCCATGAGATGATACTAATTATCTCAGGTAATTTAAGGAAAATGGCGGCACGGTGGCTTAGTGGTTAGCACATTCGCCTCTCAGCACTCAGTTCGAATCCCCATCTGGGTGGAGTTTCCATGTTCTCCCCGTGTCTGCGTGGGTTTCCTCCGGGTTCTCCGGTTTCCTCCCACTGTCCAAAAACATGGATCAAGTTAATTGAATTCTCAAAATTGCCCAATTTAGAGTGTGTATGTGTGAGTGAGTGTGTGCCCAGCGATGGATTGGCGCCCCGTCCTGGGTGTATCTGCCCAGCGCCCGAGACGTTCTCCCCTGGATGGGCATGGGGAACCCCACCGCGACCCTAATAGAGGATAAGCGGAAGATAATGAATGAATGAATTTAAGGAAAAGTCTAAATATTCAGTATCTTTAAATTTGGTTATATTTAATTAAACTAATGTATAGAAACATAGATTATATATTATTTCCAGGTCTTTTTAAATACACTACATCACGCACATAGTAGTATTTTGTGTTATTTCGAGTTTTATCATCGATCGAATGTATTGGTCGAATCGACTCTCAGAATGAATTCAACAGATTCCCAAGCGCCGTAGAATGACTCGGAGTCGACTCTAATGTTCCTAGCTTAGAGCGGATCTCGGAACTACACGATACTGTACACGAGACACGGGACCACGTCTGCTCTCAGCCCCGCCCCCGACGCATGCGCAGCCGTGCACATGAGCAGCCAGGTGACGACAGGACAAGAAGAAGAACCGAAAAATAGAGATTTATTGTGCACCTTCCATCATACCATCATACCATAAAACACATACATAACATTATTCATGACACATTATTCAAACGAACGCTCTAAAGTCAGGAACACGTCACGTTTTGTTCCATCAGCCCAGCCCACAAATCGTCGTCCAGCGTTCCTATTGGTCCGCGGCAGACATTCCGCTGCACAACGTGACCGCGCTCATGTTCTTGTACATGTTGTTCAGACACTCCTCCAGCTCCATTTCACTTTCTGACATTAGTTTCTTAATTACATAATTGCCAGACTCTTTCCAACTTTTTTTAGTATATTTCAAATATTTATATACTGTATTTTTGTATTTTTTTTAATTAATTCTCATTTTCTTCTTTAAAATGATAACTCGTGGTCCGTGACCCATAATTTCGTTCTTATCTCATGTACCACATGTGATATTCATTCATTCATTCATTATCTCCCGCTTTATCCTCTATTAGGGTCGCGGTGGGGTACCCCATGCCCATCCATGGGAGAACGTTTCAGGCACTGGGCAGATACACCCAGGACAGGGCGCCAATCCATCGCTGGGCACACACTCACTCACACACACACACTATATGGGGCAATTTGGAGAATTCAATTGACTTGATCCATGTTTTTGGACTGTGGGAGGAAACCAGAGAACCTGGAGAAAACCCACGCGGACAAGGGGAGAACATGGAAACTCCTCCCAGATGGGGATTCGAACCGGGAATCCCTAGCTCTGAGAGGCGAACGTGCTAACCACTAACCACCGTGCCGCACATGTGATATTAATGATAATAACATTTTCTTGAATCTTGAAGATAATTCATAAATATACTCGTTCATATATATAAACTCAACCTTGAAATAACATCCATCCATCCATTATCTCCCGCTTATTCTCTATTAGGGTCGCGGTGGGGTTCCCTATGCCCATCCAGGGGAGAACGTTTCGGGCGCTGGGCAGATAAACCCAGGACAGGGCGCCAATCCATCGCTGGGCACACACTCACTCACACAGACACGCACACAAACACACTCTATATGGGGCAATTTTGGAGCACTCAATTGACTTGATCCATGTTTTTGGACTGTGGGAGGAAATCCACGCGGACACGGGAAGAACATGGAAACTCCACCCAGTTGGGGATTCGAACCAGGAACCCCTAGTGCTGAGAGGCGAACGTGCTAACCACTAAGCCACCGTGCCGCCCGTAAAATAACATTAGAAATAAAATCAATTATATACACTTAACATGGACGGCACGGTGGCTTAGTGGTGAGCAAGTATGCCTTTTAGCGTGGGAGATTCAGGTTTGAATCCCAAGCTGGGTGGATTTTTCATGTTCTCCCTGTGTTTGCGTGGGTTTCCTCCGGGTTCTCCGGTTTCCTCCCACAGTCCAAAAACATGAATTCATGTTCAGGTGAATTGGATGCTCTAAATTGCCCTATATAGAGTGTGTTTGTCTGTGTAAGTATATGTGCCCAGCAATAGATTGGCATGAAGACCCCCCCGCCCCCAGCAACCCTAATAGAGGATTAAGCAGAAGATAATGAATGAATAAATATACATTTACTAAGCAGTTTATAATGTACACTGGGGACATAAGTTTATAACATTCATTCATTTCATTTATATAAACCCAGTTTCACACACATTAGAAATTTTAATTAGCATATGATCATAACACGTTATTCGCAACAAATCTCCATTCTGTAATCTTTTACATTAAATCTTTCATGAACCTGAACTCAAATAACACTGAAAAACAAGACCAGCTTGTTTGATTTTCATGACTGAATATGATGGTATTTATTTCAACACATTTATAATAATCTTCATTATCCATTAACTAGCTTGTCATTTGCTAACAAATCTGAGCTGGTTTGTTAAAATTTGCAAGGGTTTGTTCTCTTGATGGTACCGAGTTACTTATTGTGTTGCTAAGGATAATTAATGTTCGTGTAGTAATATAAGAATGAAAATTTGCTGAAGTTGATATCACGGCACCTACAACAGATAATGTTTAAAGAACAGTTTGTATTAGAAGACCTGATTTTTACACAGTACACCATTTACCAAATATATCTTTTTATTAACAAACTTAATTCTATTTTTGAAATAAAACCAAATTTAATTAATTTAATTCTTATTCAATTTAATTAATTATTAAAATACAGAATCTTAGTTTCATCAGCAGTTGAATGCAAATTCATACGAGTTCATGTTAAAAATAATGCAACTATTTACATCATGCAATTCATACAGAAAATTACAAAGACCAAAACTTACCTGCCGTTTTTTTGGCCTTTTTCTTGCCCTTTTACCTCTTCTTCTTTTATTTGGACCACTTAACCGCTGCCTGATAGTCCAGAGAACAAAGTTGGTTAAGACCCCGCTGACATATTAAGTGATATAAGTAAATGCTAATAATAACCTTACCTTTGGTATTTTAAAAACCTCTTCTTGGGTCTAATCATGAAGTAATAAAATTGTCAGGTTGGTTTAGAAATAAAACAGTAAAATACCAATTTACTTAAATTACTATTGTTTAATACCTGCATTCACAAGAATGGTGCTCCACAAACGAAAGCAGCACATACTGCCTGTTCCTGTGTACTGGACTAATCCTCATCAGCTAAAAGAAAAACAGACAACTGGCTTAACAAGATGTTTCTGGCTGACATTTGAGAGTCTTGATTTGTCTACCTACAAGACTTTGTAAGGAGATCTTTTTCATCTTAAGTTTGCATTTATTGTGATGTAAATGAGTTTGTATAAAAATGTCATTATATACACTTTTAATTTTTTAGGTTTAATAATCTTTTACCACATTACAGCCAGCTTAAATTTTTAATTAAAAGTAACAATAAATGAGCAGTGGTCATTAAAGTCAACAAATTAGATACGCAAGTTATTATTTGCTTTGTAAAATATATTTTTAATAATTTTTTTTTTCTGAATGTAAAACAAATGTCATTTTACCTGCATTGTGATGTTCTGAGTGAGGGTGGGACAACATTGTAACATCTCATCATTGCAACAACCAGAACAGCGGTGGAGAGGCACACAGCCAGGACTAAAAATGTATTCAACACTGCCTGGATACTCCCGTTCCACATCCACCATCTTCTCCATTGTGCGGCATACACTCTTACTCCACACGTCATGAAAAAGAATCACTGCAGGAACGATTGTATTTTAATACCACATGTATCATTAAGCAGTAATGCATGACTGTCTTAGTAAACTTTACTATGGCCAGTTTCAAAAGAAAGTTATGGCACTTAATTAAACTCAAATTTATTATTTACTGATTGGCACAGATGTTTATTTAACAGACTTAAGTCAAAGATTTTGTATTTTTTATTTTAATTATGAACGTCATTCCAATTGTTATCTCTGCCACATGAAAATCTCTTTTTTTTACTTACACATTTTATGATTTCAGAATTTAAAACATACATATTTTTTGAAAATTTTTGCAGCTTTTCATAAGTGAAATTTTCACCTATTCTGGCTACATACAAGTCTATTATTGCAGTTGTCTGATTCTTTACATCATCATTAAAAAAAAAAAAAAAATTTGCACAAAGAAGGCAACCACTCTATAAAAAGAACCATGATATCAATCTGCTGTTTGGCTGTTGATAAACAAGACAAGATTGAAGGCTGTTTTGTAAAAGAACAAGATAAAAATAGTTTGAAAAAATAGTTTTCTGGTTTGAAGTCTAACATTTTTTCCATTATAAAGATATATCTTCATAGTCATAGTCATAGTACCAGCACATTCCATAGCTTTGAAAATTTAAAATGGCAAAATTGAATATAAGAAAACTGAATTTTACCTTTGGAATGGGTTGTACCTGGATGAGGCGAGACCTACAATACACACAAAATAACAACGAACAAAAACCTAAATAAAATATTGTAAACCTGACCATTCACACTGACACATGGAGTCTAGTAAGAGTACTGGCAGACTCTAAATGAAAAATTAAAGAAAAAATAGGCAGCAAGATGATGAATCTTTCCTAAATGATGTCAATCTCTAAATTGTCTCTGTGCAATAAACCAAGGGATCACAGTTTTGGCCACAGAATATTGGCCAACATCCAACATTAGGATGATTCGTGAACAAACACATAGAAAGTCTAATGTAATTAGGGCATGTGAGCAGTCAAATCACTATAGTGAGGGACATTTAGGGGTAGCGGCTAAGCATAGTTGGAGGACGTGCAAATTGTCAACCACGCTATGAAAATGAGGCTGGTTCCATATACTCACCCACCATAAAAATTCATAGGCCAACAACTTTTTGCCATGTAGACATGACAGAAACCAATGCATTGACCTGAAGTTGCTTCATTGACTGATGACACAATCTTACCCACCATATGTCCTGGCCTCTACATGGCTTTAGCACTCAAAAAGGAAAAAATGTATAGAAATTATTTCATCTGACAGGATTTGCATTTAAAATAAAGCATTATTCATCCCCTATGGAAACCAAAAGAGAAAAAGATAACTGCATAACCAACATAAAAAAAAAACCTTTAATATTTAAATCATTCATGTAGTAATACATCCTAAATAGAATCCACAGGTGAAATTATTTAGATTTTTAAAGTTTGTCACATAAATAACATTATCTTATAAAATTACTTGGAATTTATTTTTAGTTATTCAGTTTAAATACATATTTTACATATTTTACAGTAATTTCATATTTATATCTGCTAAAGCATAACAAAAACATAACCACGCAAAAAATATTATTATAATTTTTAATATTAAATTAAAATGAGTACTAAAATGCCACTAAACTTGTTGGCTTAGTTGAAAAGCCCGGCTCCTCTGCAAAATCTATGTATTAATGTAATTAATTAAATTAAATTAAAGTATGAATTAAAAGTTGTAAAAGAAAATTTGTTGCATCATGCAGTGAACAAATAGAATTGTAAAGTGATAAGCCATTAATTATATGGTTTACTAGCAAACATATCAATAATATTTGCATAAAAATCAGTATAATTACAAAAATTTCAAATTCTAAAACTGAAGAAATTATTTTGTGTGCCTGAACTCCTGCCCTAGTTAAAATTTTGGCTCATGAGCAATTTTCTACTGACATTATTTACAATTTTTTAGAATGCTGGTCCTTTGCGGGTGGAGAAAAACATGCAATTTTCATAAAGATTCTAAAGAGAAAATGCCTTAATTGTTGTAATTTCTTACCTCTGTCAGAGTGATGTGCAGCAGTAGTGTAGTTAGAATCTGCACCATACAGACCAAACTGCTCATGTTGAATGAGACATCAGATGTGCAGTGTTACAGGGTGGAAGGTGGGAGTATGTGAATCCCTTGGTACACCAAGAGGGGTCTGTGAAATATTGTGTCTCATAACTCCATGTCTGTTCTCAAGGTCTTCCCCAAAGACAGCATTAATTTATTTTGTTCAGTTTACATATATATACAGAATTAAAACTTCTATTCCAATAACTAAATAACGACATACTCTGCACATTTTTGCTATGTAGTTTAAACCAGTTTCAACGACTCTGTTGTTCTTAAACTTTTCAGACCAAGTACTACCCATTATCAAACCAAAATGCTTTGGCCTTTGTGAGGTATATTTGGATAGCAAAAATACAGTGTCAGTTGCCAGCAGTCCAATTTTTCTGAGCCTGTGCCACTGAATTTTCACATATATGTGAAACCATACAAAGCTTTCTGATGCTGTAGACAATTTCCCCACACCAAAGTGTTCCAAATAGTTACTTCAGCCACTGTTACTGAGCTAGTCTGGACATTCTTTTTACTAACCAGCTTTAATAAAACGTTTGCCGCAGCAAAATAATCTTGCCTTTTTAATAATAAATTCCGAATAAACTTGGCTGGGCCCTTTCTGCCACCCCTTCTTTATTCTATTGCTTACTAAAATCAAATATTTTATATAGCTTCATAGCATAAGAGTAGCAGGCATGACTGTCTTCACCCCTTGCATCATTGGCAGCTATCAAAATAATCAGGTATTGTGTTATCAGTCATTCATTCATTCATTTATTATCTCCCGCTTATCCTCTATTAGGGTCGCGGTGGGGTTCCTCATGCCCATCCAGGGGAGAATGTCTCGGGCGCTGGGCAGATAGACCCAGGACAGGGCGCCAATCCATCGCTGGGCACACACTCACTCACACAGACACACTCTATATGGGGCAATTTTAAGAATTCAATTAACTTGATTCATGTTTTTGGACTGTGGGAGGAAACCGGAGAACCCGAAGGAAACCCACACAGACACGGGGAGAACATGGAAACTCCACCCAGATGGGGATTCGAACCGGGAATCCCTAGCGCTGAGAGGCGAACGTGCTAACCACTAAGCCATCGTGCCGCCTAGTGTTATCATGTTTATATTATTAACCATCATAAAACAATGCAGTCAAGGTAATAGTCATTTTGAATACTTGATTATTTAAATTATTTTAAAGTACCACTTTCTTGGCCAAGACGCCATGTTTTTAGAAATAGTGGAGACTAGTTTAATACAGTTTTATTGAACATTTCTACATAGAGATTATGTTTAGTTCACCACTGGAGACAACAACACTGTCCAGTGAAGGTTCCCTTCGCAATGAAAGATTCCTTCCTGTGGATAAAGGCAAATACTGTCAACTTCTGAAAATCATACATATAAAAATAGATAATAAAAAAATGTAAATTACTTTTCCTGTTGCAATTTTGCTCACAGTGATCTGATTCATTTGGATAACACACTGTTGCACTACAATGAATAAACACCTAAAGGAAACAATTTTGAAGAAAGCTGTTCAATATGCCAAAGCAATGAAAATGGGAGATAGACATATTTTATGAGATACATACCATCTCCTTTAAAGGAGCAAGTGATTGAGGATCCACAAAAGCAAATATTTTCAGAATAAAACGCTTATAATGGGTGGGGAACTTGAGTCCTGAGGAACCATTTACTGGAACCAAAGTGGTCAAGTAATGGTCAGCCAGGTAAGGGCATCTATGAACAGGAACCATAAAATAAAATTTTGATGATATAAACATTTTTCTCTATAGCATGTTTTTTTTTTTCAAATGACAACAACTATGGCAGGTAACATGATTATACTTTATTAATAGACTTAAAGACATAAGGTATATTCTCCTCACCTGTTAAAACATCACATTTGGTTTTTAAAAAGTAAATTATGCCTGTATTTTACATTTAAAATCTTAAATGGCCTACAGGAAGTTGCTTCAGACACACTTCTAACAGGTGTAAAGTGTAGATTGTAATCGAAGAAACAATACATCTTTGAACCAGGTTTGAACAAGTAAACCATTAAAAGGCCACCTACCCATTAACCAGAAGGTCCCAGTGTGGCTGGCTGAGAGGGTCAGAATTAGATGTTGCCCAACATTGTTCCAGAATCAAAACAATATTGGGGTCAGTTCTCTCTAAAATGTGTACTTCCACATACACAGGCTCCCGTAAAACCTTTGTGACCGGGTAGTCAGTCTCATTGTAGTATGACGAATATGCCACATCACCTGCAAACACAAAAGATGACATCAAGCCTGAAGACTGAAATAACTTTTTTTCATATTTATGTAAACTTACTTTCCACACATCCTTTTGAGACACATTGTCCATTGGCAAGTCTGAGCTCCACTCTAAGTGGTCCAGAAGCAGCCACAGGTGAAGGTAGAGGAAGACTATCAACCTGTATAACCATTGCCTTAACTGCAGCCATGGAAAACGTACATTGGAATAACAGCCTAATACAGAAGGTAAAGATAAGTGGTCTAGTGTTAAAAAAGGAAGTGCTGTAGTCACTGGATTAAAAAAAAAAAAATCACTTACTCAAAATGGCTGTCTCTTGTGATGGCACCAAAAGGTCCTATGGCAACCTCATAAGAAGAAGTCATTGCATTTTCATAGATTAAATAACCACCTTCCTCCTGTGGGGACAAACTAGTTAAGCCAGTCCATGATCAGGTAACCAGGTTGTAACAGTACTTACAGTTATCCTTGTTCCACAAGTAGTAAAAGGAAATTGGAAAATTGTAAATGAATCAGTGGTTCCAACAGGGCTGCAAGAGGCTTCATCTCCTTCCAGTAGTTGAACAGTTTCCAAGTTTAAGACAGGTAGAGTGGTGTATTTTGCTATCACCACCACAAACTGTCCATCTCTAATACACTGCACAGTCACTAGAAGTAAAATGCAATTTTAGTATGGAGACAATGCCTCTTTATTTTAACATTATACTATTTCAAAATATTATTATTTACTTACCTGCATTCCCATAGTAACAATGTTTTCCATCAAAGCAACAGTTTATGGATGAACAATCAACAGCAGTAATGTTTGGTTGCCCACAATGCACCCGCTCATGCTCTTCGACTGAACATCTATCTATTTGCTGGTCTGATTTTGGTTCATTATTTATTGTTTTGGGAGCCTGTGTGGAATTTAGTCGAAAGCTTGGGATTTCCTGGGGTGGTGGAACTGCATGACTCAGGCATAAAGCATATAGCACCAACAATCCACCTACTACCAAAATGTCACCCATTACACTTTCTTTAACCCAAGCAAACAGAATGTGCACTTTAATTAGATTAACTTGTGTCTTCCCCTATATCTCCACCCCCTTCATTTAATTTTAATTGGCTTCCATACAAGCCAGTATTTTCTATAAGGGGTGTGTCGGAAAAGGGCTCTTGCACTTCAGAATAGTATTTATTACTTTGCTTAGAATTCAGATGCGTACAAGCTTTAAAACTTGTTAAAAAAAAATTTAAAAAAACTTGTGTTTTAATCGATATGCTAAACCAAACTAATTTATAATTCTTATATCTTAACTTAAAAACATCTAAAAAGTTCATAGAAAAGTTTCAGAGTTTATAAAATATAATTCTTCAAATTTGTAATTTTACTTAAACATTAAGCTGCAAGACCTTGGATAATTAAAGTTACCACAAGTAATGTTATTGCTTTATTTTTCATACAACATCATTCTTCTGGTATTTAAGCAGTTAAAAGACTGCATAATAGGAAAGTATAGAAATAATAATAGTAATTTTGCCATAAAATTATATGGATGGCAAGGTGGAGGTTAGAGTATTTGCCGCATAGAAGGTCCGCTCACAGGCAAAAACGTGTTTGTGTTATGTTCTAATGTGTATATACAGGTTTCTTCTTCTTCTGCAAGCTGCAGTTTTCTCCAAACATAACTTTATCACTCAAACAGTGACTTGGCAATAAAAACTTCTATAGGAATAAATATGTTTGTTTGTCTAATGATAAACTGAGGACGGTCCTGGGCAAAGTGGTTCCCCAACTTTGTGCTCCACAGCGTTATTATATTTACTGTATGTGAAGCACAATCACCCAAAATTATAATGCTGTTACCTTACAGCAGCCTTTAATCAAACATTATGCAGCAAATCCATTGCCCTAGGCTGCATCTTAAACTGTAGAATATAAACATGAAGTCCTATCACTGTTAGAATGATGTCTCATATAGCAAAAGACTTTAAAATTTCTCAGGACCAATAACCAGTGCATTACAGGGTAGACATACACATAAAAAAGTTTCCTGCTGTTTGACACACATGATGTATATTAAAAGATTGAAACGAAATGATAATTTATAAAAACCAAAAAACAGTAACCTTAATGTCTAAAAGTGAACAGCAAAAACTATTTAGAGCTCCAAAAAAAAAAAAAAAAAATTGTGAACAATATTGTCAACCAAGACACACAATTTTTGAATAATCAAAATTAAGATAAAACACAGAAGACGGTGAAATTGGTTAAGAATTTATTCAAATACAAGAAAAGATCTCAAAGTTCCTCAACAAAAAAAGGACCAATGGTGGCATTTCCCTCCCACAGTAGACCTGTTAAAAAATGAAAATCAGACATGTTCCTTAGTTAAGAATTGTTCGGCTTATACCACAATAGCAGAACTGCACCTGGATTTGTTGCCAGATCTCTGCTTTTTCGAAGTACACAGGAGTTAGTACAGCAGCTGCACACCTCATCTTTACCATCTGCAGAAACCCACCTACAGAAAGAGGGAAAAAAAAGCTTTTCATGTTTTAAAAATAAAAAAAGAGTTTAGCTTTTTAGTTTAAGACTAATAGTTACCCATTAAATTTGAAAGAACAAGCCTTGTTCTCAACATCTGTGACTGCTGATGCTGCAGTTGCCTTGATTAGACAAGTGATGTATATCTGCATAGATGACTTCACAGCATTACAAACATTCTACTAAAAAAAAAAAATAAGACAACAATAAAAATACCAAACTTACAGAAGCCGTTTCCTCCTGAAACTGAAAAGCCTCCAACTGAAATCGTAGCTTGTCCGACCCTTGTCGAGGAAGAAAGCTGGAATTGGATATGGTTCCGTCAGTGAAGCACCTGGTTTAAATGAAGACAAACATGGTAAGGATTATGTGGTAGGAAATAAAAAGCGAAACCTGGACCAAATCTCTACCCGTGATTTTCAATGAAAGTATATCTGGGATCTGTAGTCGCATTTGAATTGCCAGATGCTACACAATTGTCCACAAACACACGAAGAGGCAAATGGTTGAACTGCATCACAGACGCCTCAATATTCATCACTTCTCCCAAAAAGTACACTGCTGATGTTCTTTCCACCTTCCAGTCATCTGCAAAGAAAAGAAGCTTAAAGAAAATACTGCTCGAGAACAGAGGTTAAAAACAACCAGCTTTACCAACCACTCTTGAGTTGCAAGGTAAAGATCAGGAAGTCCTCGATGACAGAAGTGGCTGCAAATGGTATCCATGTTGGCTTCAGATCATTGCTGCTCACATTGTGTCTCCTAGAATTGCAAATTTTGAAGTAGATTAAGGGCCAACATATACCAGTTGTCAATAGAAAAGGAAGATTTGAGTATCTTAAAGTAGTTTAAGCAGACACAGAATTTAATTTATTATTTTTTGGTCAGCCTGCTTACTTACAAAACAGATTTTATTGCAAGTATTTAAGTGTCAATTATGCATATCATCATATGTCTTAAGCCCTAGTTTCCTTTAAAAACAAAACAATAAATCATAACTATTTTAGGTTATTACATTGGGTTAAAATTTAATTTGAGCCTAAATAAAGGCATTTTATGAACATATCACAATCAAGGTCATACCTCAGGTCAAACTTTAATATCTACCTTGCATAGTGGCATTCAATTTGAACAGCAACCCCTCGTGTTCGAACTATTGGCATCTCCGGTTTTATTTGTGGGTTATAGACAAGACTGAAGACGTACACTAGTGCCTCATCGGTCATCTAAAACATAAAACAAAAAGCTATACACAGCAGTATCATTGACTCAAAATGAAAATGCATGGGGAAGGTGGGGGTGGAAAGTGAGAGATGAAATGCTTACCATTGTCAAACTATTGCAGCCCTCCAGCTCAGACTGAAACACCAACACACCAGCTGCAGAATCCACATCAACTGCCACACAGTCTCCCAAAGTAATAGATGAAGGTTCAACAAGTCGACCGTTATCAAAAAAATCCTGTTTTACTTCTACCAGTACTGCTTTCTCCCCACATTTAACTGCTACACTTCTAGCAGGAGTGACTTTTCTGGATCCAAACTGCTCTAAGTTTTGTTTTGGCTCTTCTACCACAACAGGAAACTCCCAGAACAATGTTGGAGCCGGATTTTGTGTTGTTTGTTCAGACTGGGTTTGTACTGGTTCACTAGTAGTAGTAGTAGTAGTTGTTGTTGTTGTACTAGTCGTAGGTATAATATCTGTGACTGGTATTGGTTCATCTGTTGAAAATACAGGCCCTGTCTGTACAACCCGTGGTTTAAGTAGACTAAAAGTATGACTAGGCTGCCAAAACTTATATTGGTGATCATGCAGTGATGGCTGGTAGCCTACTTGTGCGTGGGCCACACATGAGAAACCAAATGCAACAAGCACCCAAAGCCTAAAGCTAGCCTGACTAAATCCCATTACTACAACCAAAACCTTTCAATCTAAACCCTGAAGCAACCTAATACAAGAGGCCATTATAGTTCCTCCTCCTCATCTAGGACGACCTTAATTAGCTTTTGGACTCGTTAATTAAACAAGTCAGAAACATACTTTAGCCATTAGCGTAATAACATGGATTACATACATTTGAATATCTTATTTGTTTTTTATAATATAGTCAACCACATTTAAAAGCTGTTTATAACAGAAACACTGTGACTAGCTGTAGTTTTAGCAGCTGATCAAAGTGTAAAAAATAAACCCTTAATGTTTCAAATCTATTATTTGACTGATTTTTCTTCCCTTTACATGCCCAAGGGAATGTCAAATCATCTAAAATCAAATAAACTATTAAAATCACACCTGATACAAACATAAGGGTAAATATCAGTGTACAAAGAATTTTGCTGTTATGACCAGGCTTGAGTATATGTGCTCTTGCGTTAGCTGATAAAAAGGTCAGACTAATTACTGAGTTTGCTAATTGTCTCTTTCACTATGCTGAATAATTTTTGTTTGTAGATAAAGTAATTGGAGCACTAATATTTTTTGCTATAATGAGAGCAAACCAACTTACTTTCCTGTATTTCCAGTTCTGTAAATGTCATACCTTACTTTAATATACCTGAAAAATATAATTTTTTTAATTGACATTGCAACAATACAAGCATACACCTGTCCAAAATATATTCAAATGCTGGTACAGTATCCTTAAGAATAAAATTTAAATGCCCACATACTTTTGTTATATCCTAAACAATTTTATTTACCAAGCAATTAGTGTTAGAGTGCATTGACTTAAAATGTTACTGAATTAATAGTCCAAAAGCCTACATATAAACATATAAATACATAGTACCATTTTATACCATTTAACAATCAATGCAAAAACCAATCACATTTAGAGTATTCAACTTTCTTAATTCATCACAGGTGAATGATAAACATTTTTATTTCATGATAATTAAAAGAAATTTCCAGCAATAGAATTTAACCACATGCATATTTATCATTTAATCATTCTACGCACTGTTGTGATACTGACGTTGTGGTGGTTACACATTAATATTTTAGGATTTCGTTTATTGGATAAATGCTATACTTAGAAAGGAGTGGCCAAATAAAATGGTGTTGAAACTTTAAGTGCTCTTCAAATAAAACGAACTGCTTGAAAAAAAAACAATGCAGGCAGTGGAAAAGGCAGAGGTTGGCAAATTGTCCTGTATAGGTCCTTCTTTCACCAAAGACTGTTTCGAATTTGGCAAAAGGGAAAAAAGGGGTGAATGAAAAGTAAAAGCAGGCAAACCCAGGAACAGGTATTTATTTATTTAACATGAGACATTTTGACCATTATTTAGTGTGCCTGATGTGTAAATAAATTAAAGAATTGAACAATACACATGAAATAAAAAATCTATGGGAATAAAAATACACTCATAGCAGTTAACAATGTGGTTACACATTTCAATAAAAATGACAACTATATAATCATTGATTTATGTTGTAACTTGAATACTAAGCTTCCTCTGTTTGTGTAATTTGTTATAAGCATTAAGTTAATGTTTTTCAAAATCAGTATTGTAAAATTCATCTGCTCTAGACGTATGTGATGTAATGTAAGGTCTTAAGTTACTGACATGGAGCATATAGAAATAAAGATTCTATAGAGATTCCGACATTTTAATGAAGCCTACATCTGAGATCATGTGACAATTCATCGGTGAACTATTTCTCTGTGGAAAAGGCCCTCTTCATAAGGGGTGGGACTGATTTTCCAGGGTCATACGTGGGTTCTGGAGGAGGAGTAATTAAAGAACACCAGTCAGGAATACGACCAGTTTGACTATAGTTGTCCCTGGACACGGAACGACTTCCCAAAATGTCTTGCAAAGCTCCGAATATAGCTCCTGCACAGGTAAACAGACACACTCATGAAAGAAAAATTGGAAATCATCTGAAAAAGACATTGACTTTAAGTGTTCCTTACCTCCAAGCCAGGCAGTACAGTTGGGTTTGGCTGGTGGATTGTGGATGCGAAAGCTCTTTGTGGCAAGAGCATCACAGTATTTGGGTTTTTCCACCAGCGTGCGAATTTCAGCGAGGAGGCGGTGTAAAAACCCAGGCATCATGGTGGTGCCTCCGATAATCAGCAAGTTCTCGGACAAGACTTTACGCGTGTCAATAGGACACTAATTAAAAACAAACAAATGGAGTCCTTAATTTACTAAACCAATAAACACCGACAACAATATAAATTAACAAACACAAAAAGGAACAGAGGCGGCACGGTGACTTGGTGGTTAGCATGTTTGCCTCTCATTGCTGGGGGATCCAGGTTCGAATCCCAATCTGGGTGGAGCCTCCATGTTCTCTCGGGCTTCCTCTGGGTTTTTCCCACAGTCAAAAACATAGATTTCAGGTAAACTGAATGCCCTAAAGTGCGTGTTTGTGTGTCTGTGTGAGTGAGTGTGCCGAGCAATAAATTGGCACCCTGTCCTGCGTGACATGAATTAAAATGAATTACTTTATTTATTTGTTCGAGACGAGATTATTAAATGATCACATTTCTTTTTTTATCTGATTATTATTTGCAAAAATTCTTACTTTAACCAATGTGTCAAGCACAAGAGTGGCGATGGACTTTTCTTCATTGTCCTGTTCAAAGAGCATTTCTGCAACGGAGTCCCTGAAAACACAAATTGAATTTTTAGCACAAAAAACAATATACACATAAAAACATTAATTCATCCTAAAGTGAGAACATTGTTGGATCTAATGTTCATAACTATGTAAATATTATTGTCTTTTTTAATTACACATGGCCTTCATTAAAATTCAATTGAACTCATGACCAGAGGGCTTTCAGGATCGAATTCTGTAATGTAGTCATGGCCGACAGTGTTAGCCCCTAAAATATTTCCAGAAAATGATTGCAATTATATGTTTTGTTATACATATTCGACTGTATGCGTTATGTACTATGACCTGTGTGATATGACAAATGTGAAAAGGTTGTTTTAAACAGTAACAGTAGGTTTACCTGATTGCCCCCGTAATGTGCAAAATCTTTCTCCCATCAAGAGGATAATCAACATCTGGTGGAGGTGCAGGTCTCTGTGTGGAGGATAAAATATATTTAACTCAACAAAGGATTTGTAAAGCAGGAGGCATCTCATGTAATTTATAAATAATCTTTTGGGCTACAGGTTTACATTTGAGCATCACTGTAGCAAGACATTACACCACTTTTAGCTCTTCAAATGGCTGTTGTGGTTGATCAGGTTCTGTTTACTCTAGTTTAGCCCTAGCTGTTTGCGATTATGTTAAGATAATGCAAGCAATGTTTAAGAAGCAGAAATGTGTTTGCATTGAACTAAACACTGTACCAAATGTATGCACCAAAAATGGTTTTACAAACCTCTGCAGTTCCATCCATGTTGAAGTTTGCTGCCTGGACTTTCAGGCCTCTTTGAAGGTCACTGACAAAGCAGGTTCTAACTAATTATTGAAAATAACCACAAAATTAACAGTCAGCATACTAATTAACAATAGGGATATTTATTTCACATGCTCTTCTAAATTAGTTTTAAAAACATACCTTTGATATCCTCTACAACTTCCTCTGTTATGGCACCTTAAAAGACAAAGCAGATAATATAGCTGATTTTATTAGGCCAGGTAATCAATTTTAGGACAGGAGGGGCAACAGTAACTCAATTTAAGCCTTTGTTACAGCCGAGACATATGTAAC
The DNA here is from genome assembly GCA_019802435.1 of Corydoras maculifer. Classification (NCBI taxonomy): domain Eukaryota; kingdom Metazoa; phylum Chordata; class Actinopteri; order Siluriformes; family Callichthyidae; genus Corydoras; species Corydoras maculifer. The sequence continues at coordinate 187,537 of JAFMOD010000047.1, read as the reverse complement.
ATGCATCAGAGCCTCACCTGCGAGTATGGATAAACTTTGTCCAGTGCCTGTCTCTGTATCCACTGTGCATTGTTCTGCAAGCAGACTCTCTAACTCCCTATGGCAAAGTGAAAAAAAAACAAGGTATCCAAAACATGTGATACAAGATACAGTCAACAAAACTGGAACAATTTCATCATTTATGTTGTGGCTAAATATTAATACATATAAAACAAAAATCCTTTTCATGACATTTTCCACCTGACTTACTTGTGAATGGCTTTTCCACCCATCGGCAAAGCTTCCCAGGATGACAATATAGGGATTCCTTCATAAATCTAAAAGTTGCTAAGGCACAATATTTCTTACTCGTGGACAAGTCTGTGGGCTCGTAATACAATTGTATTATTATGTAAGCATAAAGTACATTTAACAAATAAAAAGGATACAGGCAGCGCTAACGTTTCTGTATATCCACAGTCCATCACAAGTGCAGAGTTGATACCTAAGGTCATGATTGCCATTAAATGGCTGGGGGCAAAAATGACTGATGGAACCTATAAAGAAAAGGTTAAGCATACAATAATATTATTCACTGAATGTGAGGAAAGTGTTAAAGTCAAGAGGATTCTTAAATTTACTTGTATTCATTTTGCAAAAACAAGTAATAACAATAATAATATTACAAACAGCTGGTAAATGTTAGCAGTGTCACTCATATCTCAGAAAACAGTATGTTGTTGAATTATAGGCTTAAAGCAATTGTGTATATTGATTGAAAACTGTATTATTTTAATTCCAGGTTTTCTCTTGTTTTTTTTCTTGTTTTCTCATCCTCTTGAGTCTTATGTTTAAGACTCAAAAAAACACTAGTATTGAGATTGAACCAGTAAATATATAAAAGTTTTCTTTTTCTTTCTGCCATTTAGTGTCTGCAAAAGGAAAACGCCAGCAGATACCTCAAAGTGCTTAAAGAAGACTCTTGCTAAAGTTTCTCTGAAATGTGAAGGACAGAGGATGGACTCGATTATAACCACTCTCCTGTCCCGTGGATTTACAAGTAAATGCCTACAAAGAAAAGACAAGCACTTTTCTCAGGACCAGCAAACAATCCCAAACACATAAAAAAATAAATAATGCAATTGAAGACTTTTAATAAATTATTATTTGTGTTATTAAATGGGCATTAGTCTTACCTGAAATACAATGTGTGAATGAAATCCTTCAGGTTGGCATATAGCTCATCTGTGTTTATGTTGTATTGAACAACTTTAATATACTTTAAAAAAAAACACAGTCATTAGAAACAAGTATAATATGTCGGCCAGTGCTTTTGCTGAACTGATTCAGATAGGGTATGATCACCTGCTGGAGTCCAGGGCGTTGAATCTCACTAGGAATTATAAACCTAGGTCCAGTCTCACCTGCAAAGCCACATCTGTAGATCATAAAAACAATAAATCATTATAAATAAACATTTGACCTTACTTTTAAAATATAATAGGCATTTTAATTCAAATGATTTGAGAGACATTCACTACCAACTAAGATTTGGCCTTTTTTGTTCTACAATTCTCGACTGTAATCCGTTAGTGGACTATTGTTATTCCCATTTACTTTGTTCTCTAAAGGTCAGGACCCCAATAAGTACCATCGCAAAGCAGGTATTATTTGGTCGATGCATTATTCCTATCCCAGCAATGTCACTTTGCATGAAACTACAGCAGCACTGCTGCACTAAACCCTCCTCACCACATCAATGTCACTGCAGAACTGACGATAAACAATCCACCACCCAAATGATACCTTTTCTGTGATGCTCCTGACCAATAGAGAACCGAGAACCAACGGGAGACTAACAAAAACAAAGAAAACAGATGGACTACAGTCTGTAATTGTAAAACTACAATGTCCATCTATATGATAAGTGGAAGAAATAGACAATGGAGTAAGAAGGAGGTGTGTCCAAACTTGACAGGTACAGTACTTGTATTATGCGTTTTGGTAACGTTTACAAGCTGAGTCTTATTATGGGACAGTTGTATGCTTGTAGTTGAAGGTTACCGCTTCAATGTGGTTTAGGGCTTAGCACGTTCGCCTCTCAGCGCTAGGGATTCCCGGTTCGAATCCCCATCTGGGTGGAGTTTCCATGTTCTTCCCGTGTCTGCGTGGGTTTCCTCCGGGTTCTCTGGTTTCCTCCCACAGTCCAAAAACATGGATCAAGTTAATTGAATTCTCCAAATTGCCCCGTTTAGAGTGTGTCTGTGTGAGTGAGTGTGTGCCCAGCGATGGATTGGCGCCCTGTCCTGGGTCTGTCTGCCCAGCGCCCAAGATGTTCTCCCCTGGATGAGTAATAATACTCGGAAGCGGAATATAAGCGGAAAAGCGGAAGATAATGAATGAATGAAAGTATTTGTTTATATCTTTATTGTGCAGTACTAAATACTGTCCTTTACTTTTAACTACACCAAAAAATCCCACCTACAGCAGCTTTTATGACATGTTAATTATTCAAAGACCCACACTAATCCACTGGAAACCATATTTAACCATTTAAGGCGTTAGTGTGAATCTTTGATCGGTCATCAAAAACAATAGCACACTTTTTTCATCTTTTTTTGACGAGGCTCTGACAGGGTCGAGTCTGCACGGAACACCGCTACTGCAGGGCCACAGTATTCCATACACGAAAACATATATCTACGAATGAGCATTGGGCCAAAATAACAAAATAATATAAAACATTTCGGAATGTGTTCACTACAGTATCACACTACGGCTCGTACACTACTTCTAGTGCTCTGCATCTCAGATCACTAGACTTACATATTTATAAAGGATTAAACAATACTCACTTCGTGTATGCAGCTCCTAAATCAATGACCACTGCAGTTTTCTCTCCCCCGCTTCCCAAAACCTCAAACAACGGCATTCTGAAGTGTAAACGAGGTTTTAAAATTCAAAAATGATACAGACGCCAGAAACATCCATAGGACCCAACAAGCTGTTTTGTTTCACAGGGCGCGACAGGGTCCTCAACACCGGAGACTTACCCACTCTCCTACTTCAATAATACATACATTTTACACTAATAAACTTTGGCTGATAACGCCATTTTAATCATACTCTATAAATACTTTGTTTTTTATTATATGTTCTATTCGTTTTTTCTAACTGTATGTTTTCACAAATGCGAGAAGATAGAAAAAGGCAATATATGCGTCTGCCCTGAATGGGCGGAGACTCCGGGCATCGCGTCTGCTGATGTGAAACCAGTCTTACTTTGTGACTTCATTTTATTGATTGGGTTAGAAGTTCTGTATGAACTGAACTGAGATCAGAGCTACCCGCCAAAGTGTACGCCAGAGACAGCAAGGCTACGTCCTAAATCGCATCGTACTTTCCTAAAGCTAAAAATAGTAACATCCGAGCCGGGGATGCGTTCAATTAAATGTACTACTTAGTCCTCGAGTGCGCAGTTTGAGACACTCTCAAGGCTGCGGGCTCGCACTGTTTATCCTCCGCTTGACTCGCGGTGGTATTGGAGCGTTGCACCTGGACTGATATCGTAACATAAAAGCAGAACGTTTGATTTGTTTTCTTGTGATTTACAAAATAAACGTTTGACATTACGAGGTTTCACAATGATACGACACATTTTAAAGACCTCTGAATAGATACAATTACGAAATGACTTTTTAGCGTGGCGTAAGTCGAGTCTAAATTCAGCCTCCTGTTGTTTCAGTCAGGGAGGAATCAGATGTAAAATGTGGGCATGGCGCAGGCAAGGCTTAAATACCACAACAATCCCGTTATCAGTGTCAGAGACGGATGAATTGATCAGCAGCTCATGGTCTTTAGAGAAATGAGGTGGGCTGGCTGATTGCACAACCTCAGGTAAGAATCTATTCTTTCTAATGTTCAATGTTTTGCCCAGTAACCAGACTATAAATCTTGCACATGTGCCACGTATATGCCAGTATATCTTTGTGTGCAAACATAAACTGTAGGTTTTTGGTAGCGATTGTGACGTATAGATAAAAAAATCAACGCATAATCAGAGTCTTATTATTTTAGCTGTAGATCAAAAGATGCTGGGAGAGTTACAATGCATGTGATGATAATCCTTAGACGGTTTAAATACTATTAGAAATACAGAAGAAGGATAGTTTGGTACTCTAGACGTGGTTACACTGGTTTGTTGACATTTTTCCTAATTGTTGCTTTATTTTGCATAAAGGCTCTTCTCATGGAGAATGAACATTGCTTATTTTAGGGGTTTGTGAGGGGGAGTGGTGCTGAATCAGGTTCTGCACCAGCTTCGGGGGATGTGAGTCTGTGCATATATGTGTGTGTGCTATTTTGCAGCTGTGTGTTATTATAAAGATGTTTCCTAATTTGCATTAAAAATGCTCCAGTCGTGTTTAGAGATTTGTTTTAGTGAAGCTCTGTGTTTTTCTCTCTCAGCTCTCTATTACTGTTAAACAGGAAAACTTCTTATGAAAGGTCTTATGATACGAGACTGATTTCCCCTACCCAGTTTTCCCCACTGTGTCTAATGGATGAGTCAACTATACCATCTTAGGCGCTTAATACAATCTGCTGACATCATAAGCAATGCCACACTGCAAGAGCCTTCAAGTTCTCTGGTTGGTCGGTGCCTGTCTGCCCACTTGGGCGGCCCCATTAGGAAGCCCGGCAGAGGAAAAGAGCTGTGAAACAAGAAACAACTCTGAAAATCCAGAGAGCCATGACCATGAGGAGATGTGTGTGAGCTCCTTATTGCAGTCTCCTTCTCAGCAACAGCTCAAAGGACCAGGATTTAAAGAGGCACCCATTCGACTGGAAGAGTTGGTTCAAAGGAGCATAAAATCACAGTACCATGAAGATACCACATTGTCTGTCGACGTGCGGTTAGCTATAGGAAAAAATAAACACAGTCACCGTTTGTCTGCTACTCAGTCGCTATTATTTTCCATGGCTCCTTCTATAACAACTGAAAAAAGCAATAAAGGAAAAGAACCACCTGGTTCATTGGTTCTAGTCACCCTCAAAAAAAAAACATCTGCTTTGCAGAATGTTCCACCATCACTAGTAAAGTTTTGGCAAAACACTTACAGACCTGCACACACAGAAGCTACACTAGGCAACTACATCAGCTTGCATAAAAGAGATGTAGAACATCAGAGTTCTGTCCAGCCTCCTTTCACTGAAGAGGGGAGCGAAAGAGACGTCAAGACGACGAAGAAGAATGAAACTGCTAAAGAAATTTCAAAAAGTGAGAGAGGAATCCTGCCAGAACCTGACTTAGTCAGTGAGACATCCACGAGCATCAACCTGGCTGTTTCAGCTCCACCAACTTCAGAGGACTATGATGAGCAGACTGGAATAACTGTGGAAAACCTGTTTACTGCTACAGAACTACATGCTAAAGCACTCATACCTGGACTCCTGCAACCCGACCTGAGTCTCAACTACAGGATTACTGAAGCTGGGGCAACTTGGACTGAACCAGCTCATCTGCAAGGAGGTGAGAACATGTAAAATCTGATAGACACTAATAAAAAGCAACTTTAAATTCATTCATTCATTCATTCATTATCTTCCGCTTATCCTCTATTAGGGTCGCGGTGGGGTTCCCCATGCCCATCCAGGGGAGAACATCTCGGGCGCTGGGCAGATAGACCCAGGACAGGGCGCCAATCCATCGCTGGGCACACACTCACTCACACAGACACACTCTAAACGGGGCAATTTTTGAGAATTCAATTAACTTGATCCATGTTTTTGGACTGTGGGAGGAAACCGGAGAACCCGGAGCCCCCCCCCCCCCCCCCCCCCCCCCCCCCCCCCCCCCCCCCCCCCCCCCCCCCCCCCCCCCCCCCCCCCCCCCCCCCCCCCCCCCCCCCCCCCCCCCCCCTGGGGAGAACATGGAAACTCCACCCAGATGGGGATTCGAACCGGGAATCCCTAGCGCTGAGAGGCGAACGTGCTAACCACTAAGCCACCGTGCCACCAACTTTAAATTGTTAAGGCAAAATATTGCAGTAATGGTAGTTTGTCTAAAAAACATAGTTTATTTAAATAAAAAAAAAGAAACTTTAACCAATACTTTAAAAGATAAAGAAATGATAAGTTACAGTGTAGTTTACGCAGCAGTTGTCTTACAGTCTCATAGCTTACCAGTTGCATGAACAATATCACCTAAAGGTCAAAAGACTTTAAGAAACTGGTGCTGGGCTGTAGATTAGACATAGGAGTGCAAAGAGAAATGCATGCGGTGCAGAGCAGAGTATAAAGGGACCTGATTAGGCAAGGCAGCCTTTTTTACTTGCTCCACTTTGAAGCACAGTGGGGAACTGAAGGTACCCTAATTACTTTCTATTTTTGAGTCCTACACTTGAAATACATTATATGGACAAAAGAACTGGATTACGCATATTAATCATTTAATTTAGCTATTTTATTCAGGCCCATTGCCACACATGTGGCACCTAGTAGTGTATTTGTATGCTTCAAAGTGGGATCAGTTTGGGAAAGGATGCGTTCATCCTTGGGATCATTGTGCCCCAGTACATCCATAAACACATGGTTGGGTGAGTTTTGTTTGAAAACCTTACTAATCTGAAATGCTCTGCTCTTCCTTTGGGAATACATATGGGATGAACTAGAATGTAGATTGTGTCTGACCTTACAAATGCTCTCCTGTATGAATGGGCAAGATTTTCCCAGACACACTCCAAAATATTGCAGAAAGCCTTCACAGAGACAAGAAAGATATAAATAAGAGTGGCTGTGTATAACTTAAGACATGTATGACTTTTAAAGGATAAGCTGTTATTAGTATTATCCATTACATATAGAAACAGTATTTTAATTAAAATACAATAATGTTTTAGAAAAAAAACCATTATAGATGTTAGTGTTGGTCTGCAGTATGTGGCATTGATCCCAGTATTATGTTTTTTTGTTGTTGTTGATTTAATGATTTACTCATCTAGTTTCTCATAGATTTCATTTAACGAGTTTAAACCGTATCTGTTAATGATTTTATTTTGTTAAAACAGTAGAAGAAGTAAGCATCCTGCACCTGGCACCTGAGGTGAGCACAGAGGCAACCATGTCTTCTGAACACCTGCCTTTGATCTTCGAGCCATTTGACTCCACACCTTCCACTAGCTTAGCGCTGGCGTCTGAGCTGTCTGTCTCCATGGTGCCAAAACCAGAGATGCTTGAGGAAGCAGAATCAGTGCAAGCAGTATCCTTGGAGACGTACCACGCTCCTTATGACGCATCTTTTCCAGGGCCGTTTGATTGGCCCCCACCGTGGCAGATGTCTGGTGCTGAGAACCTGGATACTGTCATACCCTCTCGAATGCCGATTAACAGGCCCCCCTTTGAAGCAGACCTGGAAAATAATGAAGGGACACAGAGGATACAGAGTGAGAGCACATAAATGCTTTAGTGTCTAGTATCTAAATTGTATATAGAAATGTATTAGTCTACATTTGTCTCATTAATCTTTAGTATTAATACAATTTGTGCCAAAGTCATTGCTAAGCAGACACTCACTATACAATACTAATAATTTAGAGCAGCCAATTCACCTTAAATCCATGTTTTTGAACTGTGGGAGAAATACATACATGTTATGCTTGTGATCAAACAAATAGAAATGTGTAGTAATCTGACAAAAGAATAGCAAATTAGATGATCTGACATGTGACTTGTGATGAGAGCATCAGTCTTGAGAAGAGTTCTCAAATTTTATTCATTAAATTGACCCTCATTAGGTTTTGAACCATGGTAAATAGGAGATACTCTGTTTAAACCATAATGTACATGTATATGGCCTGCCAAAAACTATAAATGTAATAAAATTAAACCATAATGGACAAAGCATTATATTCTTGTTCTTGCAGTGACAGATGGTCAACCAGCTTCTATGGAAGAACTTCATGTTCCAGCGTCTCGTGCTACCACTCAGGTTGTTTCAGAAAGGAAACTAACTCATTTGAACGAGCCAAAGCCAACAGCAGAGCTGCTGGAACTGGATACTGAAGGTTTGTGCTTCCAGATATTAAGTTTATTTTAGAATCATGTTTCTCATGTTAATTAAATTATACGATCTAGAAAATGAGGACGAAGACGATGGAGACTTGGATGAATCAGATGAAGAAGAAGATGAGAGTGAAGAGGAGCTGACGGAGGCTCCTAAGCATTCACCTTCACATCCTCCTTACAGCCTTATCCCCCCGCCGCCAATCTGGGGTCACAGGAACCAAGGTCTTAGTAAGTTTGTAAATACATGAATTTAAATTCAAGTGACCAAAACACTTGGCTACTATATATGGAAATAAATTTGAGGTAGATATGGACTAGGATTCCAAATTTACTCTGCAGGATAAAGCAATGGAGGTATATTCTATAAATATATTTGAGAAATAAGCTTTATCGTTCATATTAAATCATTTAGTCTAATCTAAAAGGACAATCCACTACACATTAAGGCAACAGATTCAACAAAAGAGTGACTGATGGGGTCATTAAAAGTCAGGTTCTGCAATGTGTAACCAGGTATTAAGTGATAGAAAGCGGTGATATGCATTACCTATCTGTTGTAAGCCGTTGTCATACAGGAACATTTTGGTGAAGTAGGACACACCAAGGACCGACACCACTTGGTGGCTTAGTGGTTAGCACTTGCAAGTCACAGTGCTGGGGGATCCAGGTTCGAATCCTGATCTGGGTTTTTCTCATATCCACATGGGTTTTCTCTGGTTTTCTTCACACCGTCCAAAAACATGGATTCAAGGTGAATTGCCTGCCCAGTACCTAAAACGTTCTCCCTTGGATGGGCATGGTGAACCCCCTGTTCGTAAATAAGATCAGGGTTAAAAGATAAAAAAACTTTTAAAATAATTAAATATTAAAGTGGTTATTTTATCTTAAGTTCAACCAGATATTTCATATGCTTACTTTGTTTTTATTGCTGCTTTTTATGCTTGTTTGCAGTTCGAAGCTGGGTTGAGCTTATTCGGGAAAAGGTAAGAGATTTCTTTGTGTTGAAAATTTAAACTATAAAAAAAACAGACTAAGATTACATTTTTTTAAGGCCGGCTATGTTTCTGGAATGCTGGCACCGGTTGGCATTGGCATTGCTGGAGCACTGTTCATTGTTGGAGCTCTTTATGGCATCAGACTGATTCATCGCAAACGAAAACACAGCCTAAAGCAGCAGAGAAGAAAGGTAAATGATATGTATAATAATCATAATGATTTCTTTGCATATTTTTTTTCATTTATTTTGCTTTAAACCACTTAAAAGATTATTTTGAACATGAACCTGTTTAAATTAGATATATGAGCCAGTTTCTTCACCAAATTATATTTAATAAAAACAAATTGTAAAGAAAAAACTGGACAACAAGTCAATGGATTTTTAATAAAAAGCCCATAAAAATTCTTAATGAATAACTAGAGAGTTGACATTTTATGTATCAGTGAAACAGATGCTTATTTCATACCATATGCTTTAGTGCTCACTGACTCTGTTAATGGAGCTTTGTGGCCTACCATTTGTCATCTATGCTAAATTTACTGTGACACTTCCAAGTTAATATATTATGATCTGATTTTCTATGGTTGTACCAATACGAATCATTGGGTTCTGCATTATGCCCAATTTCACTGTTCATATGTGAAGAAGATATAAATGTATGCTGTATAAATGTTAAAGAAAGTTTCAGATCTTTTGACTATAACCACCCAACTCACTTTCACACTGTCTTGTTCTTGATTACAGCAGCCCACAGAAGTAAGACATGGACCAGACCATGCAATGCTTTTGGCAGATAGCTCAGAGGATGAATTTTAAACTGATTTAAAACACTACTGTATCATTGGTCTTCATTTATACACAACCATCTCTAACACCTGCAAATAATAATAATAATAATAATAATAATAATAATAAAAAACAGTCAAGCATTTAAAGCCATGTATCTTATGTTCACTTTATGCAGATTGCTTAAACTAAGTGACTTAGCAATAAATTGCCGAGAAGAGATGGGGTGAATTTAGTTTCTCCACATACTGCAAATATTAGACATTCACTTTGTGAATGTTCTGTTGATGGTTATTAGAGAAGAAAATAGCTTTGTTGAAATGGTTCTTGTCAGTCACAAGAAGTAACCTCTACAGAAATCTGGTTATGAAAATAGGAGATTCATCAGAGACCCTTAATAACTTAAAGATATGTATAAAACAAAATCAAAGCTGAACACTAAAAGAAACTATTTTACACATAAATCATTATTGAAAACTAAGAGCTTTCCAACACAAATTAAATCAAATTAAATTAAGTAAACACATGTAATAATATAAATAAAATTGTTAGTGTAATAAACACGGTTCTAAATAATGAGCAATTATTGGGAAAAGTTGTCAGAAGTTCATCACATACAATCACATTAATACCTTTAGTAAATTTGTATCTCTAATTGACTTGCATGTCTTTAGGCTGTGGGAGGAAATCGGAACAACTTTCTAACAGGGTAAACATACTAACTCCACAAAGATAGGACCCTCACTGCCTAACTGGGAATTGAACCCAGATCCTTTTTGCTGTAGGGTGACATGCTAAACACCATTTCATAGTTGTTTTTTTGTTTGAAACTATTAATTATTAATTATTTGTAGAAAATTATGTAGTTTAAATACTGGTATATATGGATGTAGCAACTTCCATTCAATAGTTTATAAATTATTTAGCATTCAATCACTAATACAATAATTAAAACATTGATATACACATCAATTAAGAGTTTATGAAAATCTGTGTAAATGCCAACAGTATAGTCTTGATTTCTGTAGATTGAACTTTCCTATTTGTAAATACTAAGCATAAGAGAGGGGGAGCTTGGTGTAACATAATGTATATAAAATGTGTAAAATGATATGTGTATTCTTAAAGTAAAGCCATTTTTTGTGTGAATCTGTTTAGGGGACAATACCTTCAGTGTTACATACATTTGTGCAGTTTGTTGCTTTGGAGAATAGATGTTTTGTGATTAATAAAGCGATTTAAATGTAAAAGCAATATATTTAGTGATAGTAACATTTACTACATAAATTATTGTGCACTGCACTACAATATATTTATTTACCTTTGTTTCAATCGTACCATGCTCCAATGCATATTGTGACAATCTTAACAATGTTGTGTAAATATAAAACTAATTACTGGATTTTGTCTGACGAATTAAACTAAATTAAAATTCAGCTGTTCAGTCAACATGATAATTTCTATTCATTTCCAATATATATTAAGATTTTTAAGATATTAATATTAAGACGGGCGGCACGGTGGCTTAGTGGTTAGCACGTTCGCCTCTCAGCACTAGGGATTCCTGGTTCGAATCCCCATCTGGGTGGAGTTTCCATGTTCTCCCCGTGTCTGCGTGGGTTTCCTCCGGGTTCTCCGGTTTCCTCCCACAGTCCAAAAACATGGATCAAGTTAATTGAGTTCTCAAAATTGCCCTGTGTGTCTGTGTGAGTGAGTGTGTGCCCAGCGATGGGATTGGCGCCCTGTCCTGGGTCTATCTGCCCAGCGCCCGAGACGTTCTCCCCTGGATGGGCATGGGGAACCCCACCGCGACCCTAATAGAGGATAAGCGGGAGATAATGAATGAATATTGTCTAAGGGGAGTGTCTATGGATCCCGTCTCTGAACTGAACGGAAGGGCACACCCTGAAGTGAAAATAAGAAACTGCACTATTGCTTAAATTCACAAGGTGGCAGTATTGTCACATTGTCATATGGCTTTATACTCTTGCAGTAAATGTCTTACAAATTCAGTAGCCTGCTTCAAACTTACAGAAAGTAATTTGTTACTAGAACAAATCAAAATGTTACTATAGTCTTCAATCAATCCAGAATTATCTAAACGTTTTATTTATAACCTGAATAATCTTGGACCACACCCATCCACTGACTACTTTGTATTATATTAAACCTTTGATTTGATTTTCCCATCTAATTGTGACCATATAAAAATGAAAAAGTAGATGTTCTTATGTTCAGTTTACCCTGTTCTGCATTTCTCATTTTATTTTTGCAATAATTCAAGTTAAGCTGCCCTATGTAGGTCCTGGGGGACAGATAGAGAGCTTTAATTATGTTCTGTTAGGTTAATTAAAAAGGAAAACGTTTGGGGTTCGAGGAGAACAAAAGCCACTCTGGTCAGTTGCAGGTGTTCCATAACGTCTGCCAGAGTCTACTAACCAGATTAAAATCCCTGTGCTCCAGTCTCTGTAGAAAAGCTGTTACTGTTGAAGAGGTTTATGAACCTCAAATTATTACTTTACTCGTTTTGGTTTTCTGAAGCGATTGTCCATTAAATTTATGGTTGAAGCCTATAAGCTCTAAAAGCCCCAAATTGAGATTTAAGCTTAGAAGCAAAGTCTTCTGAGAACTTTTGCAGTTCAACCAGCCCTGTCTAACATACCTGACCTTATTCATGGGTGATTAGGACCTCCCGTATTTCTAAGACTTTGTTGTATAAATGAAGCTAGCTCTCATTGTTGACAAAAAAGACATTCTCGAGAAACCCCATCATCTGATCAATCACATGCTCATGCTTTACTTACACTTCTGAAGGATCACCCACCCTAATCATGTGATCTTGTCCCTTTTAACATTGTGCTTGCAAACCTGACTTTATAGTGTGTAAGAACTGGAACATATTTGGAATGGAATCACTATATACACAAAAGTTCATTTTAATACAAGCTTCATCTATCATATCTGTAGCAGGTGTAATTTTAGCAAATATGTCAAAATGTATACTTTGTATCTGAAATAATCATCACAGCGGTGTGACATTAATTCTCTAATTATACTGCAGATTAGTTTTAATGATTTCTAGTTAACATTTATAACAGATCTTATGTGTTTCATTTTAAAGTAATTTATTATGGTACAGTATTATGAATTTGTACAGTATATGTCATGTAATAAAACTTAAACTTAATATAAAGAAAATGTTTATATACTAAATAAATCCAATACATCCAATAATTTTAAAGACTTTTAGTTTCTTACAAGCAGTTTACTTTTTTTTCGGTTAGGACCTTCAAAGTCCTTTAAGATCTTTATACCCATACGCCCTTAATGGGTTCACTTGAATATACACTATTCACTCTATAAGCACTTTACAAGGATTGCCTGTACCTATTAATTCATGCAATCATCCAAACCCTCAGTAACTGCTGCAACAGTGCTTGAAATCATGCAGCTATGGTCAAAAACATAAAATAACATTTGGTTGATATATTTTAAAATGCCATTGACCAAAAAAAAACAAAAAACAAAAAAACTAACACGTAATGCCACTAATGGGTCATTTTAAAATCAGAAAAAAATACAAGAATTATAAGGATAAATGTGACAGTTTTTTATTAAATTGTCAAATATCTAAGACTGACATATTTATGTATTCATTCATTCACAGTTTTTTTAGTTTCTTTCATTATAAGAGAATATATTTAAATATGTAAATGTTTGTGCAGTAACTCCTTATATAACATAGCCTTTGGACTGAGGCTTTTTGTATATGAGAATTTTTTCTATACATCATTCCACTTTTGAATGTTTGTAGATGCTCAGAATTGTGTTTTTTTTTTTTGTAAATGTGTATTACACTGACATTTTGTCAAAATATGTAGTGAGCAAAAATGGAATGATGCAGGAAGGAAAGGAGGAGAGAGATAAAAGGGGAGAGCCTACAGTCCTGGCACACTGAGAACCCCTTACTGTCTGATCATCCCCTGGTCTTTTAGACGGGCGCCAACACCACAGGGAAGAGAGACAATTGGGCAACAGCAGCCTGAGGACACAGTAAATCAGGAGACAATAATGAGTCTTATGAGACGGTCCATACATATAATCTTAAAAATAAGATAAGTGAAGAATTAAGTATGTAGGAAAAGACAGATGCATGTCAAAGATCTGGATATAGGTGACAAAGAACAGGGGGAGAAATTAGGAAGGAATAAATGTGTAAATAAAAAAAAAAAAGAGCCACTGATTTACCAGATAAAATCAGAAAAAAAGTAGATTGTAGGAATTGACTGGAAAGTGAAAATGAAGTAAAAGGGAGAAGTGGAAATGACTATTAAAGTCACAGACAATAGTGTTTACACACAAATCTATGTCAACCATATGCTTAAAATAGATAAGCCTCTGAAGGACTTAGTACTGAGAGTACTGGTATAAAATAAACTCATATCATATTCTGAATTGCAATTACAGTAATCCCTTAATAACTTAAGAAAGCCTGCAGGGTGCAGCCTAGTGGTTCTATAGAAGGCCCTGGCTTCTTCCACAGATTAGTATGTCTCTGGTGAACCACATGGAGCAGTCCACTGCTTGTATAAGAAACTGTGTCTCCCTCCACTGAGTAGTAAGCCTCTAATGATCCACAGGGTTTTCATTTTTTCCCAGAATGGTAGGTCTAAGCTAAACAGAAGGGTGGAGTCTCATGGTCCTATGAGTCCCAAGCATCCTTTACAGAGTATTTAGCCTCTAGTGTGCAGCGGGGGTGTATCATGGTGCAACCCAGAGGTTTTATAAGTGCCTCCAGGATTACATGAGTTATATTTAGTTGTACCTGATGAATCACCTTCAAGAAGAACTCCAATAAGTGGTTTCTGTTTTAATCTGACCGTCCTCTAATGTCTAATAAAAAAAAAGGCAGAGGAGCAGTTAAATACATTTTTCCATATAATTAACAAAATTTAAATTAATCATTTAATCACAAAAAAATTTCATAGTACAATGTAAATGATGCATAACACTGATTTACATTGTATGATGCCAAATAATTGGCATCATATTGTACATATATTTACTTTTTTATTTCTGTTAGAACAAACTCACACACCTTGCCCTAGATGACACTAAAATCATTATAAGTAATTAAACTTCAATAAAAATATAATTTTAGGTAAAATCTGTGAGATTATTTATATCTGTGAGATTTCATTTCACTTATTTAAAGTATTGATTTAATGATTGAATGTTTGAGACTTTGATGGAAATAAGACAAAGTACTGAGTAATCTGAGATATTTCTGAGTATATCATGCATAGACCTATAATTGTCATTATAATGTTCTTGTTGACCTGATCAGTGAGAAAATCCTTTATTTACAGGTTGCATAATTTAGGGATATCTGCCAAATACATCTTTTAGTATTAAATGACTAATATTTTACTGTTTTATTTGGATGCATTTCCTTTATTTTCTACCTCCTAATGTTTTTTTTACCTTGACACTATCTTTGGAGTGTTTTAAGCATGGCTCATTTTATATTTTTGTGGGTATTGCTTCCAATTTTTTTGTGGGTATTGTATTCCAGTGTTTCTCCAGTGGGTTTTGGTAATTTTGCTAATTTTCCTATTTCATCTGTGTTTTTCTAACTCAATTTGTTTTTTTGTGTGTTATTTAATTAACTGATATTTGTTATTTCCTGACACCATTGCCTTGTCTCTTCCTATAGTTGCAGGTTGTGGCCTTAGGGTTTTAGCCTGTGTTAGGATTTTAGTCCAGCAAAGAGCATTGCCAAGCAACTTTCAGATAGGAGGGGGGGATAAAAGAAGAGTCCCGTGACATTCCCGGCAGGGCAGAGGTACCAAGTAGCTTTCGGGGATAGGGAAAACTGCACAGGAACCATCTAAAGGGTGTATCACGCTGCCCTTGATGTCATCCAAACTGTCATGGTGATTTTGCTCACCTGCCTGGTGGACTGAGGCTAAAAGCAACTTTTCAGCCTTCCAGGTTAGCAGGGTTTCTATTATAACAACAGATTGTTTAGCCAGGCTCCCTGGAGGCATGAAAAACCAAACCTTATAGTCTGAAGACAAAATTCTGACAAAACTAGACTAAAAGCAATATACAATGTTCAACTAAACAACAAAGGAACTCTAAAATATAAGTAATGTACAGATAAATACTAAATACACAATTAAATCAAGATGGACAAACAACGTTAGCAAATTCAAGCTGGCAACAATTATTTACAAAAAATGTGAAGAGGAGCAAATAGAAAAAATATCAAACGTACAGGGAAGCGGAAATAAATATGAAAAACTTCAAAGGTATACACTCACGATTAGCTGAACACAGAGGGAGTGGTCATGGACGCACGGCAATGGATGAAGACCACTGTCTAGTGATGGGGTCAAGAGATTATTCCTATGCAGCAGGGAAGCAAAGGACATCCACAGCAGAAATTATTGCCAAACCAAGTCCAGACAATAAGGGCAAAAAGGGTCCCATAACATCCCTTGAGGAGCAGAGGTACATCCAGTTAGAGCCATGAACAAGTGATGTTGATGCAGACAGAGAAAAGGCAAATATATTCAAGTGAGGTCTAGGAGAAATAAAAAGAAAAATGAATCAACTGTTATGTTAGAATTATAGATAATTTGTTATGGTCCTTGACTGAAAATAAATCACCAATATTGACACATTATACACAACAAGTATATCAGCATTCAACTACTTGGTTTGTATTGTAGTTAAGTTAAATCATACATAATAATTACCAGGATAATGCATACAATAGATATGACAAAAATATAGATACACCTACATATTACATCTACAGGGCTTTTATGATGTCCGTTTCTAAAATGGTAGGTAACCTTTTTCCAACCAAGAGTTATAGGAGTTTTTTATAAGAGATTTTGTTAAAAATATTCCCTATTTCACAGAATAGTATTTGTGAGATCACCCCTGAAAAGCAGGATCATTGCAACAGGGCAAGAAACCCAACCTAAGCCCTGGGTCCTGAGCCCAAGTGTGTGAGCACCCCTTTAAATTCTGTGACAGTAAAGTATAACACTGGACACTGTTGTTGAAATACTCCTTAAGAGGAGCCCTCCCACTGACTAATTTAAATGACTACTAATTGCTTTCTTTATAGGTTTTTGTTATTTGCGAAGAATGTGTGTTTTTGTATAGGATAGCAGTGTTTTGTTTTAAATAATTACATTCACATATTACATTTATCAACTTAAGTAAGCAGAATTTTGTTGGTGGGGTATTTTGTTTGGTGCCCCTAAATGCTTTGAAACAATCCTGGACCAGAAGTTCTGGTGCATAATCATCATTTTAGTCCATCTTGGGTGTTCATTTTTAAGAAAGTCTTTCTCATATAAAAATGCAAATCCTTTTATGGCTTATTATTTTATTTAGCTACTTCACAGAATACAGTTCAATCAATCTATTAGTAAAAGGAAGATGTGCAGTGAAAAAATAACTTAATTAGTTAGGTGTTTTCATTGGTATTTTTGTTTACAAAACGACTGGAATGACATCTTATTATCAGAGCAGATACTGAACTGGTATGTGGTCCATTGAAGTGTGTGGTGGGGGTACAGTTTAAGTGGGGACTATGGGGGATTAGGGATGCCAGTTGGATCATTTTACAGCTGCCGGACCTTGGCCACCCCCTATCCACCAGAACAATGGGGATTAAACCCCTCTTGTTCTTAAACTCTGAAAAATGCAGCATGCAAAGACAGTATTTCTTTCCTAGGTAGGCCAGCAGAGTAGGAGGTCTCATACAAAAACTGATATCAGATCATTTCTTTCCATTTTCAGTGTATCATAAGCACACATGCATTAGGAAAAGCAGAGGCAAAGACAGACATCAGAAGGATGAATGTAAATACACATTTTTATAATCAAGTATTAAAACAAAAATGTTGATACTTCCTCGGGTAACATTAATCAATCAATATAGTGTCAGCCATGAAGCAGCTTTTCCAAATGAAATTACAAAAGTATAGGCATAAGTTTATGTCTGAGAGCTTAATGTAGGATGTGGCTTATTAGGCAACTATTAATAGGTTTAGTACAGAAAATAATAAAATAAAATCATACAAAATTACAGAAAACTTGGCTAATTGAATGGAAAACCTGCATTTAGCTGTAGTTACAGAAAATCTAATTGGAGTAAAGTGTAGACATATGCTAAGAGAAAGGGATCACAGTTTTCAAAAGCCCTTTTTTATTAAAAAAGAATAAAGAATAAGAGGAAAAAATAAAAGAGGTTTGTCTGTCTGATGGCCTATCAAAGCTAGTTAGTGTTCAGAGCTTTTGGGAGCATTGCTCTTATCCCTCTGACAATGGTGTCTACTGATGGTCGTCACACTCTTCATATCCAATTTGGATCATCACGGACAGGTTCCTTTATAGAGATTAATCAACATTCACTTGGTAATAAATAGTAAAATTTTGCAAAGTGGGGGACTGGTTTCATGTTCTACCTTCCTGTGTTATCATTTTAAGTATATAATAAAAAAAATATTTATATCCTTGGCTTTTTTGTATAATGATTGGATAATTATTGGCCTAAACATAGACCTCAATTATTTTTGCATTTAATCAAAAAATAAAAACAGTATGGTGTAAAATTTTACATGGAGATGCATGCATGCAATAGTTATGTCTCTATAGCGACAACCCAAAAGGGCAAGTTAAACATATCCTATATATAATCCTAAAAATATTCTTGCACTAAATTTGGTATTAATTAAGTTAAATTATTAATTGTCTGGGAAATTTTAGAGCTTGGATTTTCACATGTTCTTGTAAATCCTTCTCCCTTCCTATACTGACAGAAACCACAGGGGCCATCTTTCCCACACACAGTCCCCTCCAGCTAATGTTTAGCCGTCAGTGCAAACAATAACTTGCTCTTGGCAATTAAACGGCATTTTCAGGTAGAGCTCCGTGGCACACTAGATTAATAGCATTACTGTTGGGACAAGCTATCCACTGAATGGTCAACAGGATTTTGCCTTTTATGAAGTGAAGTACTATTTTTACTATGTTTGTAGTATTACAGGGTTTTGCAACTTAAGCTTGTGATTTAGCTTTGCAGAGTTCACAAATTACTGCCCTCCTAAAGAAAGCAGAAAGAAAAGTGACATAGTATGATTAATTCTACCACTGTTTTGGCTGTTTATGGTATTTGCAGCATTATTTTATTTAATAAAAACAATAATCCCCAAAAAGTGTTGGATAAGCTTTAAAATATAATAAACGGAAGATTTTAGATGAACATTACTCCCAAAAATAACAGTAACTTAATTTTGTTCTGTAAATAATATTTTAATAAATCACATCTTTTAAACAATTGATCTACAAAAACAATTGGATTGGAGAACAAAAGAAAAAGGCTAAGTGCTTCAAAAAAACTTTCAATTGGAATTAAAATCACACAATAAGTCTGATTTTTGTGGAGTGCAAACTTTTAAAGAAAATGTGTTTGGTATCCTTTTAGTCTTTAAGTCTTTAAAAATCTTCTTTGTTCATACCATACCACACTTCCACAGACATCTATTTTGCAGATCAGACACTGTGGAATTCCCATTCTTTAAATAAAACAGGGTGCTTACTCACACCGGAGTTTTATTCCATTAATTGAAAACATCTGACTTTAATTACAACCTAAAATAATTTGCTAGTCCTAAAGGTTTGCATGCTTTTGCCATACATAGATATAAATATTTCTCAATAAATAAATTATTATAATATTATTTGACTCATTTGTCAACTTGTTTGAAAATCTGATGAATTTTCAAAATAATTTTGCTGATGATTAAACTAATGTGTGACTCTATGCATGATAACTAAAAGCCTGTATGTATTACTGCATTTATTACTGTAGAAATCAGAAATGACACAGGGCCACTGCAGTGCAAGTATCATTTAGGTGGTGGATTATTCTCAGCACTGGTGTGACGGCAAAGTACTGGTGGTGCATTACTGTGTGCTGTGTTGATATGATTGGATTTTTTTGGCTAAAGTTTTTTTTGTGTGCATTGACTGTACACTCTATTATACAGAGAGTCAGGGACAGTAGCTCATCTGTTACTGCACAGTTTGTGTTAGTCATCCTTCACTGCTGCTGGAATTTTCACCTCGGTGACATTGCTGGACTGAAAAAAGACGTCCACAAACCGAAAATGTCTAGCCACCAGCACCCTGTAGGCAGCTTTGTCTGCGGTTAATTCATTCTTATCATCAATTCTTTATGATATAATATAAATGCAACAACAATTTTACATGTTAAATTTTTATAATCTTGTCTGAAGCAACAGTCACCTGCCAGTTTTTATTTGAGTTTTTATAATCTTAAATGGAATAGTTTAAACCTTAGGAAATGAGAAACAGTCAGTCATAAGATAAGATAGATAAGATAAATTGACACCTTTTTAATGTAATGGGCGTGTTAAGCTAAAGTAAGTAGAGAGTTTGGTTTTAGTTTACCAAAGTTTACATTGTGAAGGTTGAAAACATATAAATTCCTAATAACAGGCAAGTTTTAAGATTCAAATGTTGTGTTATAGTTGCTAGTGTGTGTGCGTGTGGGTGTGTAAGAGAGTGAGAGAGAGAAAGAGAGAAAGAGTGAGCGAGAGAAGGAGACTGGTGGATTTGGGTCGGCTGTTCAAAGACTGACTTTTGGAATTGTTGGCTGGAGAGGATTAGGCCTGTAGAATGGACCTACTAATTAAAACGGATAAAGGACAGAAAACTACAGAAAGGCACATGGGATATAAGGAGATGGAGAGTGAATGAAATACGTGAATGAGAAGCAAGAAAGTGTTGTGTGGGTGGCTTCTACAACCAGACAGCAATTATATACAGCTGAGTACATCACTGTCTGATCCCTGTATTTCTTTGCTATTCCGTTTATTAGAACATTTAATGTTCTAGACATACTTAAAAAATGGGAAATAAGTTACCAACCCATATATTTGTCCACTTGTGTCTGTGTGTGTGCTTGTTTAAGTGGAACACATGCTTACCTACACTACCAGCAGGAACAGTGGGGGCTATTTACAGTAGGATTTCTGCATTCTAAAGTTGTCTTCCCCTCCTCTATACTTTATCCGACTCCTCCTTTGTGTCAACAGGGATTCAGGTATGGGCAAGGCCTTCTCCACACTTATGCTGTCATCTTATTTACATGAAGTCGTTCCTTTAAAAGACAGCAAGCAAGAAGTTTCTGGTTGGAACAATTTAAAATGCAATCAAGGATTAGCAACAAGTGATTGTGAAAAATTAAGATATGATCAAATGAAAACTAAAAAAAATATTATTATTTTTTTTTTTACATAAAACATGTTAATTAAACGCGTCTATGATGAAAGTTATTCGTTTGTGTTTTATACATGACTTTCAAGGAAAAGCATATTTTAAATATTCATATATATTAAACTGTGCAACATTAAACATTTAACATAAAAAATGTATTTTAATAACTTGCTATATAACTCCACTAGACTTTAAACGAAAATACACTGAAATCGGATAATATGATGTTGTTGTATTAGCTTCAGTCTGTACATCAAAATATATTACAAAAATAAAACTGCAAGTGCATTTTTTAATTCGTCAGATATAAAAAAAAAATAATAATAATAATAAAAAAAGGCAAATTCAAGAGATAAAATGGATAAAATTAGTCACATTGACACCAACAAATGTGCCTAAAAATATAAGCATTTGATTTTGCCAAACTTTTTTTGCAACTTCCTCCTAAACTGGTTATTGGACCCCATTAACTTTTAGTTTATTTAATCTAATCTTAAAGCAGACGTCCTGGTGTCTTTATTTAATCACTTGAACAAACAAGAAATTTAACTGACATCGATAAGTAAGCTACACATTATTTAACACATCATATGTGTCGGTTAAAATCTTTGCTTATAGATAGATAGTTAACAAATACAGTAAGTAAACAAATAAAGGAAATAATTAAACATAATAAAAACAACTATAAAAAAGTAGTGTACAGTATATGTTTAGTATTAACTACTATAAACTCAAATATAAATAAGATATAGTAATGTGTGCAAATAAATATTATATCATACAATATATATAATATAGTATATATTATATTATATATGTATATAATATAATAATTTTGACTACCCACGTATAGTCAAAATAATCATAAAGATTCAATTAACGGAGTTACATTATTAATGTTCTATAAAGAAAGTAAAATTAGGCTGGTTCGCAGTTTTGGGCTGAAACAATACAGACTGTTGTATTTTGGTGACGCAGTGAAATAATGAGGTCGAAAACAGAGCGCAGTCATGCGCAACGTCCCGTAATCAGGGCAGCGCGTGCGCTCCGGATAACTTCATTAATTGCCCGTAAAAAGTACAATAATTAATTCTTGCCGTCGGCAGTTATTGTGGAGAAGCGGATTTAGAGCAACTGTTGAACAACGTCGGAGGTTTGAAGTAACAGATTGAGTGGCGCGGCCGTTAACCCTGTGCTTGTTGGACGTTTCATCGTTTACATTGTCTTCTTCAATCTGGTCTACTGTATTTTAAAATATAAACTACAGATTCATTCAAGAACATGTCGAGGTTCTTAGATTTAAAAGTGTAAAAGAACTTCAATGCGACCTTGAGTTAAACGGCTCAATAGAAGTTCTTGGACCTACAACATTAAATTAAAGTACCTTTAACCCTTTAAAGGATCCTTTTAATTAAAGCTTGTACTAATTATGCCACTACCTTTTTTAAATAGTGAAAACTTTTCACTATTGTTTGACTTATTTCCCTTTGACTCCAACTCTTCTGTGGATGACAAAATCCAAAAGTTGGCAAATAAACCTTAAAAAAAATAAGGATAAGTGTTTGTTTATCCTAACTTTGAATAATCCTTGTTAATCAACACGTTTAGTCTCTCGGCGAAAATCTAATTACCAGGTGTAGGTCTAATTAATTAGGTGAAAATTACCCGTGGAGTGTCAATAATGTGCGGACTGGATTTATCCCGCAGTTCCCCGGCAGTTTCTTGTCATTTAGCAAAAGCCCAGCTCGCATTTTAATGACAACTGATTCAGATGTACACGATCTCAATATTTAAATGGCTGTGGGTTGAATTCGAGCTGCAGAGCCTCAACACAGAAAGGCTACTTTACAGCTAAGGCTTTTTGTTAATCGCCTGTGGGGCTTTTGTTATCGCCATCATTTATCTGGTCAACAGTAGCCTTTGTCTTTACAAATGGCCCCCGAGTACGCTGTCTACTTTGGAGACAATTAGCTTGTCCTTAAATCCCGTGGTCACTATGTAAATGCTGCGCTTTGTTGCGCGTCATTGTTGCGCGCTTTCAGCGGTCTGCATGAGCCTACAGTTGCGCGTTAAGTACTTACAACCTTTGTCAAATAAAGCCCTCTCGATTCCATGACTATATATATATATATATATATATATATATATATATATATATATATATATTAGTACATTAATAGTATATATTAATTAATTAATTAATACACATCATAATGATAATAAAGTTCCATAATTGAATGGCGCGTAAAAGTAAACGTAATTACCCTAAAGAGACAATTAAAATAAATTAAATAATTAAAATAAAAAAGCCAGATCGAATAATAATCAGGTTTGATTTTACAACAGTATAGCTGTTTTTTCTTAACGACTGAGTTGTGTTTTTCTTTCTGCGTCTGATAAATGACTGAATGTAAATGCAACATTTGAAGCAATAAATGGTCACATCAACACATCATAATGATATTAACTTAAGGTAATTTAAGAGAAGCTTAAGAGGAGAAGAAAAAAAAAGAGAAAAACACGTAGCTTTTTTAAAAATAACTCTTTATTAATTCATGTAATAAATAAAAACAAACCATATAGACTATATACATTAAAGTGTGATTTTTTTGGTGACACACGC
Organism: Corydoras maculifer; assembly: GCA_019802435.1. Taxonomy (NCBI): domain Eukaryota; kingdom Metazoa; phylum Chordata; class Actinopteri; order Siluriformes; family Callichthyidae; genus Corydoras; species Corydoras maculifer. The sequence goes on along the minus strand of JAFMOD010000047.1, from coordinate 163,760 downwards.
AAAATAAGCATTTTGGAACGCTAGTGGTAATTCACACCCACTTGAGAAGGGCTTGAAGTTTTGGATCCACTTCTTGTTTGTGTTCTTATGAAGGCGCGTCGCAATTATGGGATGTTTATTGGCCCCGCCCATTCACCTAGCCGTACATACCGTCCGGCGCGTCGTTCAGCAGAACGTTTTGGTTTCTGCGCGTCTCCAGGCAACACTTCCATTCAGCCTGAACGCCTAACGGAGGACGGATCGCCAGGGACCTGGTGCTGTTAGAAGTGCTTGCATCCGAACTCTTCAGCGGCCCAGGTGTGAGCATGATGTCCTACTTGAAGCAAGCACCGTACGCGGTCAACGGACTCGGTCTGGCAGCTGGGATGGAGCTGCTCCATCCCTCTGTGAGCTATCCAGGTTGGTTAAAAGAAAACTTGGATTAGTTTTACTTTTGTGACCTCACATTTTTTTTATTGCAACACATAGTTTAATTTGTGTATTTTTTAAAGCTGAATTTACCTTTGAATTTACCAATAAAGTATCTATCTAGATCGATTTGAATATTTTTATTGATATCATATCTGTCGAGCCTGTGACATAGCTTTTTTTGTAAACAGTTACCAGTTTTAATAGTTAAATAGTAGCTGTTTTTCTTGTTTACGTACTTTTTAGATGGCAGGACATTTTGTCAAACAAAAACAGACTGTTTTTTTTTGTTTGTTTTGCAGCCACGTCCCGTAAACAGAGACGGGAGAGGACCACCTTCACCCGGGCGCAGCTGGACGTGCTGGAGGCGCTCTTTGCGAAGACGCGCTACCCGGACATCTTCATGCGCGAGGAGGTGGCCATGAAGATCAACCTCCCGGAGTCCAGAGTACAGGTAGGAGAGTCCTGCGAAAATAATCGTTACAACGACGTAGCGTTAAATAGTCAAATTACACAACGTCAGATATTATATATTATGGGATAATTATTGTGAAAACGGCGTAACGGGTCATATTGTATTAAAACATCAACCTAGAAAGACCAAACGTCAGTAATGTATTACTACCTTTGTACTCTCTTAGTTTTCTCTACTACTGTAATCACAAACCACTACTCCAAAAGTAAAGTAATACTTTTCACCAAAGGCCCTTTTCCTCTCATTGAAATCCATTATAAGGAATCAACTTAACGTGGTTTAATGTATTAAAATATTAACCCAGAAAGACCAAACTTTATCCATTTAATACTCTTCATTAGTATCATGAATGGCCACTAAAAAAGCAAAAAGTAATAATTTTCACCTTTAGACCCGCCCCCTCCATTCAAGCCCATTATAAGGAATGGACTTAACATGGTTTAATGTATAAAAACTTCTCCTCCAAAAGGAAAGAAATAGTTTTAGTGCAAGTTAATTCAAGTTAACTTACATCAAGTTAATTCCTTATAATGGGTTCTAACGGCAGGAAAAAGGCTTAAAGTGCAAATTATTACTTTCATTTTGGAGTACAGGTTCAGGATTATAGTAGAAAGTAGAAAGTACTCTACTTGGTTAGTATCTCTATTTGTAGCAGCCTCTATGCCCTTGAAGGTTCAATAAAGTAGACAGATTAATTTTCTCTAAGAACTAAGTTTATAATGATAAACTAATTTCACTATATTAATTTTAAAAGGTTCACATTTTAAATAATTATATGCCTATACTAATGCATCATTATAACCAGTTTCATGTAAAATATACTATAAATTTGTACTAAATTCAGAGAATTTAAAACACAAATTATTATAAATTATCATAGTAAAACAGCGGTATAGCTACCTACACATTTTGCTATATAAAGGTGTGAGAAACATTACAATACAAAATGGCCTAATGACCCCCATTTTTATTCATTATTTCGACAAAACCTGAATTATGTGATTCAAGAGTTTGGTTACATATGGTTAAAGCGAATTAAAAATTATATACAGAACTTAGAAAGCAAACTAAATCTACTGTAAGTATTTGCTTTAACATTAAGTATTTGAATCTAAAAATTTTTTGTCTTGACTTCATTCATTAGGTTTGGTTTAAAAACAGAAGAGCAAAGTGTCGCCAGCAGCAGCAAATACAGACCAACACACAGAGCAAATCCAGACCAGTTAACAAAAAGACCTCTCCTGTCAGAGAGACAAACCTTGATAGTGGAGACAGTGTTCAGTTTCCCAGTACGTCCAGCAATACATCAGTGTCCATCTGGAGTCCAGCCTCAATCTCGCCAATCTCAGAACCCATTTGTTCTTCTTCCTCTTCATCCTCTTCATCTGTATCGTGTATGCAGCGCTCTTACCCGGTCACCTACACTCAAGCCTCCACTTACAGTCAGAGCTACTCAGCCACGGCATCTTACTTCAGTGGAATGGACTGTGGCTCGTACCTCAGTCCAGTGCATCACCAGCTGAGCTCCCCTGCATCCAACCTTAACACAACAAACACAAGTGTAGTCAGTAATTATCTGAATCCAGCAAGTGCGCTTACCGCTCAGAGTTATGGAGCTGCAGGTCCCGGGCTTAACACATCTGACTCTTTACATCATAAGGATCCAAGCTCCTCATGGAAACTCAGCTTTAACACAGACTGCTCGGATTACAGAGATCAGCTGTCTTCGTGGAAATTCCAAGTTTTGTAACGATTGTCAGTAGAACATGCTGTTGTCCATATGTGTGGAAAGTTTTCTATTCAAAGAAAAATGGAAGTGATGTCACATTTAACTTATTGATAGTTATGTTTTATACATAAAAAAATGTTAGCCAAGTTAAAAAAGCAATATAACTTGCCATTGTTCCCTTAAAGTTCCTCTGCAAACTGAGGCTGTTTTTTTTATTATGCACTATTTAATTTATAACACATGTAAATAGGTTTATTTTGATTCATGGATAAATGTTGTTTATCTATTGTTTTAAATACTTTGGGCTTTGTATTTTTTACCCTGTAAATGATAACACTAAATTATTTAGAAATTTGTAAAAGTGTTTTTTTTTAAATACATTTTATTAAAGCATTTCATTTTAAATGGAATGTATAAGGAACTGTTGTTTGAATCAGTATACATTTACCGAAAATTCAAATTCATTTGAAATAAATTGCATTAAAATCAACCCAAAAAAATAAAAGAGTAAAACAGAAACAAAAAAAAAAAAGGTGAAATACCCCTGATTTATATTTATAAGGGTTAAAGCAGTAGAGTTCTTTTTCTCAAAAAACAATTTACACCATGGGACTCCACAGTGAAAAGCAAACCAAACACCGTAAAAACATACATTATATATATAAGATACTTTAATAGTAAGATGTTTTTTTAGGGTTAGAGATTACACATAATGAAGATGCAGAAGGAAAATTATTGAGCTTGGACACATATTTACACATGTGCAGATGGGGACAGTCTTACAAAAGGGATGCTGATTTGGGGTTTGTTAACAGATGCCCTTGTCTAGCCCTCCCTCTTTTTCTGGCCCACCTGTTTATTATTGTGGCTGATGCTCACTACTCGGGATATGGTTGGATATTAGCACTATGATTACTGGCACGTGGAAGGCTGCAGACCTTTTTGTTGGCGTGGCGGCACTGGTGATGCCATGTGGACCTCATTATGCAGACTATATTAATGGGAAGTGTGTGAAAGTGGGGGTGTTACTATTAGTCATGTTAGTAGGTTAGTTGCATTGCAGTGAAGCGTGTGGCATAGCCTGCCCCCCCCCCCATTTTCCAAAGCAAGGAAAAACTGGCTGACCACCTGTTCTGAGATTAAGGGTGCATGTAGGTTACACATGTCACAATACAGTTCAGAAATTAACAGAACAAGTATAGCTTTTTTAGTAGTGTATCTCTCCAATTAGACACTGTCTACAATACATACAAATCTGGATTAATTAAAATTTGCAGCAAGCAATAAGAAAATGTGTTTTAAGCTCAGAATTTAAGATCAACAGGACATCCCATGCATAACAAGGAATGTGCTAAATAAAAAAAAAAAAACATATGTTTCCAATAAGTTGTAACTTTTTCTCAGTTCTCTCTTCGTCTGGTTTAACTATTTAAGTCTATGAGGATGTTCTTAAACTCTGTCTAGTGTCAAATGCTACAGACAAATACTGCCTGAAACGACACATCACAAAAAAATTGTGAAATTTAAATTTATTCATTATCTTCATTTAACTCTCTATTAGGGTTGCGGCGGGTGGGGGTGGGGTTCCCATGCCCATCCAGTGGAGAACTTTTCCAGGGCTTGGCAGATATACACAGTGCAGAGCGTCTACAAACCCTCTCTGGGCACATTCACTCCCAAGCACAAACACACTCTACTGTATATGGGGCAATTTAGCGCATTCACTTCACTTTGAACCTATGTTTTTGGACTGTGGGAGGAAATCAGAGAACCTGTAGGGAACCCAGCGGACACAGGTCAGGGACAACATGGAAACTCCACCCAGATTGGGATTCGAACTTGGATCCTCAGTGATGAGAGGAGCACGTACTAAACACTAAGCCGCCCCAATTGGTGTTAGGATGTTCTTTTGCAGGATGGTCTTTTATAAAATGGGTCTTTTAATTTAATTGGCTGAGCCGTTTGTCCAGGCATGACACTATCAATTCTGCACCAATCTGGCCGCTTTACACTCCTATCAATGCGTGATATACAATACAGTATTTTAAATCACGTACCATGAATAGAAATACATATTAATGTAAACAGTAGGCCATTTCTCGATAAGCAACCAATACCTAAACTAATATCCTGCTACTCAAATAACAATAGTCATTTTAGAAAGCGGATTGGATTACGTGGAGGACCACTTTATTAACGATTTTGTTTTCCATAAACACATTTATGAATTATATCTTTTACTATTAGAGATTTTCAAAACCGTTTTTGAATATTCATTCATTCATTATCTCCCGCTTATCCTCTATTAGGGTGGCGGGGGGTTCCCCATGCCCATCCAGGGGAGAACGTCTCGGGCGCTGGGCAGATAGACCCAGGACAGGGCGCCAATTCATCGCTGGGCACACACTCACTCACACAGACACACTCTATATGGGGCAATTTGGAGAATTTAATTGACGTGATCCATGTTTTTGGACTGTGGGAGGAAACCGGAGAACCCGGAGGAAACCCACGCAGACACGGGGAGAACCGGGAATTCCTAGCGCTGAGAGGCGAACGTGCTAACCACTAAGCCACCGTGCCGCCTGTTTTTAAATATTGATGTGAATAAATCCAGCTCAAAATAATTAACACGCTCTCATGCATTTGCTTATCTTGACCTTATTTGGAAGTATGACTTATAAATGCAACTAGACTGGTTTCGCACTTCGAAATTAAATTTGTATTCATTCATTCATTCATTCATTATCTTCCGCTTTATCCTCTATTAGGGTCGCGGTGGGGTTCCCCATGCCCATCCAGGGGAGAACGTCTCGGGCGCTGGGCAGATAGACCCAGGACAGGGCGCCAATCCATCGCTGGGCACACACTCACTCACACATACACACTCTAAATTGGGCAATTTTGAGAATTCAATTAACTTGATCCATGTTTTTGGACTGTGGGAGGAAACCGGAGAACCCGGCCCCCCCCCCCCCCCCCCCCCCCCCCCCCCCCCCCCCCCCCCCCCCCCCCCCCCCCCCCCCCCCCCCCCCCCCCCCCCCCCCCCCCCCCCCCCCCCCCCCACACTAAGCCACCATGCCGCCTGTTTTTGAATATTGATGTGAATAAATCCAGTTCAAAATAATTAACACGCTCTCATGCATTTGCTTATCTTGACCTTATTTGGAAGTATGACTTATAAATGCAACTAGACTGGTTTCGCACTTCGAAATTAAATTTGTATTAGTGTTTGTATTAGCAATATTAACAACTAGGTATCACAGAATCAAAAGAAGGGTTCATTTTTAAAGCATTGAGAATTCTGTAGGCTAGCGTTAAACATATCAACTTTTTAAATCGTGTCTGGTACATGACATCTATTATAAAAGGTAATTGAAAGAAACTTAAATGACTTATTTTTAAAGATATGCCTAATACATAACCTTTGACTCACAGAAGTCGACTGCACAGCAGTAAAAGAGGGACAACACCTCCCTCTGCTGGACAACTTCAGTGTGTCTTAGCCTATACACAGAAAAACACCACTAAAAAGAACAAGCCATTTAAGATGATACAGTTTATTAATATTTTGAACAGTGACCATCAGTGCACCTTGGTTAATGCAACACCATTAGTGATGCATCAGTGATGATTTCTGTGATAACCGGTTTCCTAAAACTGTAGAATGTGACACAGGAAGGATTGAGGCCATTGGTTTGCTAATTTACAGAAGGCAAACTCACACTTTACATCATTAAGACGGGACACACGAATGACCAGCCTCATTTTCACTAACACCATCAGTTACCACATATGGCATTTAAAGTGGTTACTTATGTTCAGTGCAAAACTATCTGTAATACGTCTAGCAGTGTGTTTGAGGTTATATTAATACCCTGTTTTATGTATTTGAGGTCAGAACAATTTATGAAAATGATTCCTTACAAAAAAGCATCTTTAAATGTGCAAAACACCAAAGAAAACCCAATTGTTGAACTGAAGATAAGGTGCACAATTTTCCCAAAAGTATTGATTTAGCTAGTTTAATGACGATGCCTTAATGAGATTGATGGCATTGTAATGTGGTGTATATAAAGGCAATAGTATGTGGTCTGTGTTCCCCTTTAAACTGGCGCCAATGTAGAACTGAACTATGTAGTATGTAGAAAAACAATAAAAGCATTAAAGCAAAATCTGGATTCACATATTAAGCTTTTAAAGGGGTTAAACCACTTTTTTTGTCACATTAAAATTCATAAAACAACCCTTACTCAATCTAACCTGAACTTTATGGGGACAGTGGGACTCAAACATACCCCGATAGTGAAAAAAGTGCCATCGGATCCACTCATTAGGCTTTCCCTCTGTGTCACCCCCACGTATAAGGCAATTTATGCAAAATGACCGAAAACTGTAACGCTGACATGGACAAATAAACTAATAATGGAATTTAGCAACATCTGTTTATCTCATAAAATAAAAAAATAACCCTGATGTTAGAATAGGTTATGATTACAGATCTGGAACCCTGACAAGTGATGGAAAAAACTACAAGAAGCATGTAAACCTTAATTTGGGGAAACCTGAAGTCACTTTTTATAAGTTGGCAGAGGTCTGCAGCTTAAGACTGAGGGGCAATTCGGCACATCTGAGGCATCTGGAAGACTCAGAATCATTTAAAGTACAGCAAAGGCATGTCACAAATAAACTGCATATGTGGATGTATGGTTTAGTATAGTTTTCCCCCATCAAGAAACTCAAATGGTTTGACAAAAACATCTAATGTCTTACACTAATATAAAAAAATGGAACTGGAAAAAATATATATACATGCCCCAAAGAGAGGAGAAGGTTTAATCAAGAATATAGTAAAACCAACAGGCAAGTAAAATGAAGAGAAAAAGAAAACAGTCATGGCATCTCTTTTAGAATATAAAAATATGTTAAATTGAGGTCGCTTTAATTGCATGTGAGGTAAAGAAAAACATATCGGTCTTTACACCCTGCAAAGTGCTGTGCTGTGATCAGCTTATCTTTGACATGCACAGTGCAAGGCCTGCATGTGTACGGGCAAATTAGAGGCTGAAGTCATTTTAACTTGTAGTGGCAAAACAAAATACTTTTAAGAAGTACTGTGGTATTCAGATAAAAATATATATATGGATCATTTCAATTTATAGATAGCACCAAAGAGAGCAGAGAAATAAGCCAAGTGCTAAAACAGTACATTCAATATACATATCAAGGGTTTGCTATATTTGCTATGTTGGAGTGTGACACAGTGAGGCATATTAATCAGCTGTGAGCTCTCCAGGATTCAAATCATATCCGCACATTAAAATAAAAACATATGTGAAATATTTGTATAGAAAGACTTGACCTCGGGTCAACGTTTAGTAACACAATTGTACAAAAATATGACATCTTTTTAAACTATTATTGTATATATTTTAGCTACAACTTTAACTCACTTTTTAACAGCTAAACTAGTAGAAGGATACAAAAAAAAAAAAAAAAAAAACAATATACAAAAGAAAACTCCTCAAGGGTTTGTGACTTGCAAAACCCATTCAATGACTGAAACCAGAGTTTGCTATGGAGAAACTAGAATAAGGTCATACACGCTTGAATCATTGCATCTCTCCATCTGGTTAATTGTAGGAATGCATATTGCTTAAGATGAGTGTTGTAAGGGAGCTTTCTTTAGTGTCTCAAATGTCGCAATGACATTACAGGTCATGTACTAAGGAAGAAATGGAAGTGAGCATAGACAAGTAGAAGAGAGGCAAGTGAGGAGGGACGCCATTAATCCAATGGACTTTCACTCCTTAAATATAAAGCTACTTGTATAATTAGAAGTCACTGGGTTTTGCAGCACATAGTTCCCATTTTTGACCTGAGATTCTAATAACTAAAACACTGTATAGATGGTATGTCTAATGTCTAAAAAGCATCCAGAGATCCAGTTACAAGTATACAAGTGGCTATTATATACTGCAAGTTTAAGCAAGAGGTAATTAGAGTTCAGTTTCGCACAGATTCTGTCTGGCACTGATCAGATATAGATACACTTATCACCCACACGGTTTACCAAAATATTCAAACAGGTTAAATTTACTGTCTCTAAAACATCTCAAAATTAAACAAAAGCATCATTGCAATAAAAGTCATGAATTCATCACTGTCCTCCCACACAAACTGTCCACACAAAATACACTATTATATGAACATACCAACACCTTCAGAATTCTGAAACTGGCAAATAAATGACAAAAACTAAGACTGTGTATAATGGATAAAGAATGAGCTCTATTGAGTTTTGGGGAAAGGGGCCGGGTCATAAAGACAGACCAACGCAGTTAGTCCTGGTGTGGGTTAAAACCTTTACAGCTTCGATTTTTAGTTTAGATTACATTAAGAGTAATCTTTTTTTTGCCATTTAATAGATAGGTTTGTAACAAACGACACCATAGGCTCTAACTAGATCAAATGTCTATTATGTAAACGCTGTCTTGCTGTAACTGGTATATCGTTCAATGAAAGTCTAATTTCAGAATAATGTAATAAAATATATATGGACACAGGTATTGAGACACATATGAGAGCCTTTGTGACGTTATATTCTTTGGTCATTCTTTACAACTAAAATAGCTTCTACTACCAACTTTTTTTTGCTTATCCCAGCATAGCATTTGGGTGGTCAGACGCAGTCTGGCACGCTTATACCAATAGTGTTTAATGGGGTTGAGGTCAGGGCTCTGTGAGTCAGTCAAGTTCTTCCAAAACCAAACTCACCCAACCATATACTTCTGAACTTTGCTTTATGCGCTGAGGTACAAGTGAACAGAACATGAGGCCTTCCTCAATCTGTTCCAACAAGGTTTGATGTAAACAGTTATTGATTCTATACACGCTGAATGAAACATCGGAATTCAATAATTAAGAGTCGCCTACGTACAAAATACTGAGTGTAATGCATAGCCAACAATATCTCCTAGTCAATTTAATTAATACACACCCCATTTTAGGAAAAAAGTGCCCACAACATTGAAAATATCTAACAAATGAAAGGATTTAATTATGTAAAAAATTTAAACTTACTGATTGTTTAGCACTGTGATCCATTTTCTAGTTAAATCATGAGGCACTGAAGTAGGGAGGGATTGAAGTAACGCTGTTTAAGTATAATATAATATAATGTAAACTGAATAACCATCAAACAGGTGAAAAACAAGTGCATGACCTAGAAAGTGCTATTTATACCAAGCAGAAATCACCTAGTCTACAATATGGCAATTTTGAATTTTAAAACAATAAAAGCCTAGAATGAGATTAACAGCACAATGAGGACAAATCTGGAAGTACTCTACAAAAGACACAAAGTTCCCCTGCAGTTCTATAGGAATGATGAAAGCTGTATCACTATTTGCTCAGTGCCAGATGTAATCCAGAAATGTGAAACTGAAGTAAATTTACATGAACTAGGATAACTCGGGCCTATTTCCATACACAAAGTACACATACCAAATTACTTTTGCAAATACGGCTAGGAAGCAGTGGTAGAATTGCATGTAATTTCCGAATGTGTATCTATAGTACAACTATACTCCTGAGAGAGACGCTAGTCTCCACTTATGCAAGTCTTTACAGCTATTGCCCCTCTCATGGCCACTCGTCAATCAATGGGCCCTTGGAAGATGAGGCGGGTGAAGCCAGGCGTGCCTATTAGAGGGGTGGAGCAGAAGGGGCAGATGGGCTGGAAGGCGTGGGTCCCGTGAGGAAGTGGCGTCTCGGCCCAATATCGAGCCGTCCTTTCTGAGCACACATGGCCACATGGCACAAAGGTGTGAGTGGGCGAGCCTGCATCCACGTAGAATGCCGGCTCACAGCCCAACCACAAGGGCACGTAGGGGCCGAGTGATCGGCACAGCGGGCACTCTCGTCTGCCGCCTGTGCTCGGGCCTCCCTCAAGCTCTCGGGTGTGCTCAGGCCGTTGACCCCAGTCATGTCGACCATGCACGTGGCCACAGGTTAGGTAGGCCCAGGGCTGGCGTTCCTCCAGGCTGTGGCTGCGGGGCAGGCTGGGGAAGGCCAGCGTACTCAGGCCAACTGGACACTGTGGGCGTGCTGCGTTCAGCTCCAGGCGCAGTGCATCCAAGTGGCGCAGGGTGGGGGCTTTAAGCAGGCCTTCGGCTGTGCGCCACAACAACGTGGCACCACACAGGTCCACCAGCGAGCCATCTTGCAGGGCACTGCTTTCACCTTGAGCCTGGAGTGATACAGAAACAACAGTTTTAAAAAAATCTATTAACCTAAATGTACAACTTTATGCTTTAAAGTTTGTGAACCCTTTAGATTTGCGTATTCTTTGCTTAAGCACCCGGTGTGACCCCCTTGTACTGCAAAACAGCTAAATTGGCAATTGGTATTTACAGTATTTTCTGGACTATAAGGCGCACCTAAAAGCCTAAAATTTTCCCAGAAATCGGACGTGCGCCTTATAATCCGGTGCGCCTTATACATGTACTGAGTTCCAAATTCTAAAAGTATTGTTGCGCGACCGGGTGGTTTCGTGAAAAGCCGAGTGAAGAAAATTATTTCGTAGCTTGCCGTCATTCCGGGAGGATTGAATACAGAACTCCAACTGCTGGACATTGGCGTAAACAGGGCGTTTAAAATAAATTTGCGGGCGGCGTGGGAGCGATGGATGATAGACGGCGAACACACGTTTACTAAAACTCGGGAGGCAGCGGCGGGAGAGTTACGCCACTGTCTGTAAATGGATTGTGGATGCCTGGGCTAAGGTTTTTGCTGTAACCGTTGTCCGAGCTTTCGCGAAAGCCGGCATCATTGCAGAACAGCCGCCTGGCGACGAGACTGACTCGGACATTGATGGGAGGGACCGGAGTGCTCGATAGTGAAATTGCGCAGCTTTTTAATTCAGACACAGAAGATGAGGACATTGATGGATTTGTGGGAGAAGAGTGATTAAAAATAATGTGTGTTTGTCAAGTAGTAGAATAAACTTCAATTATAAATCACCGTTTTGCATCCTTTACTTTTCTTGTAGATCGTATGTTTTAGCAAGTGCCTTATAATACGCTGCCGTACAGAATAAGTACCGTACAGAAATAGAGTCCTTAATTGAGACTGCGCCTTATAGTACGGTGCACCTTATACGTGGGTCAAATACAGAAATAGACCCCGTAATTCAGACTGCGCCTCATAATACGGTGCGCCTTATGGTCCGGAAAATACGGTAGTCAAGTGCATCGGTTCTGATAAATTTCCATTCCTCTGTACAAAATGGCTTCAACTTATGATGGTTATGTATGTTATGTTCGTAAGTTTCCTATCATAAACTGCTTGCCTCAGTTCAACAAAATTTCTTCTGGATTAAGGTCAAGAATTTGGATATTACAAAACACAATGATTTTATGCTGGAAAGCAGTGTTTTTATTTCACTGGTCACCATAAATACACACAAGACTGGATTCATAAAGTCGAAGTCTTTAGGTGTGTGTTTTTTTTTTTAAAAACATTTTACAAGTCCTTAAAAATCGTACTGTTTGTGCTATGATGAACTTCCACAAATTTGAAGATTGGACTTCCTGTTCTTTGATTTAAAAAAGGGCATGCACACACACCTGGATGTTATTCATACACACACACACACCACACACCTTACCCGTACCATAGTAAACATTTAAAGGTAGGGTGTCCCAGCTATTTTGATAAGACTGTATGTAAAACTATTCATCCCATAGGAAGACACAAGAGCATCTGGCTCATTATAAACATATTCAATCTTTGTGGTACAGGTCCTCTCCAACACTAAGACACCAAAAAAAGAGCAGGCATTGTATCAAGTACAAAAATTAAAGCAATGCTTATTTGAAGAGCATTTAAGGATCACCAGGTCACAACCTGTGACCAGATAAAAAAAAAAAATGTACGAGCTCATAATTTTTCGTTTATGAATTATACATTAGACATGTGGGGGAAAGAGATTGGTTTACATAGTGACCCCGATGCATGATTTATTATTTCATTTGTATTACTTTTACATAAATTATAAAAAGATCTTCACAAAAAAGTCTTAAAAAAGCCTGTGGAGAACAAACAGTTCCTGATGAGGATTTTTGCATTGTGGTGGGGGATTAAATTATGCATGTTAGAATGCAAATATATTCTCTTTTAAGAGTCATTTCATCCTAAATGTGTAATTCTTTTTTCCAAGGAACTTTTTTTTTTTTTCGTTCAGTATGTTATGTTTTGTTACAGATCTTCAACAGTGCATTAAAACATGCAGAAGCCATTTTAACTTAGTTTAGTTATACATTTTGTATTGTATTAATTAATTGCTAATATTGCTCTTTAAATGAATTATTTACACTACATTTTAAACTGCCTTTATCTAAGCTATAACTCACATTTTTAATGCGAGAACTCTCAGTTCTCTAATATTTTGCCCATTTTAAATGTCAAGTAAATGGTTATATTCAGGTTACCTACCAGTTGACCACGGTTAGGGCCAGATCTAGTCTCTCTTAAAGTGTAGACATTTCCACAGACAGAAATCTCCCTCCACATGCCCTGTTTGGTCTGCTCTGGGAAACCCTGGGGATGCATTACCAGCACTCCATTGGTTGTGAGTCCATCCATTTGGCCATCAGGGTTTTTCCATTTGGTGGCTTTTTCCTGTGAGTAAATATATTAAAAGAAAAAAAAAAGATTGTTGTTATGTTTCATGCACTTTTACACGTACTGTTGCAGGAGAATCACACATTCAAACCAGGCAATTCTGTATTTTCATTATTCTACAAGTTTGAGTTTTGGACAGTAACAAAATTAATTAATACACATATTGGAGGAAAATACAAACTGCAAACAGAAAGGCCCTTCAACCAGGATAATTACTTGTTTTGAGTCTCTGAAATCAAAATTCAAACAGCCAATAAATTCTGTGCATATATGATAAATGACATATGCTCAGAACAGTGACATTCATATTTATATTAACTTAGTTAAATACAATAGAACTTTGCAAAACCCAGAATACTTGTGATCCGGTTCTTTATGTATCACTAATATATTTAGACCTAAGAAAGGTCTGCAGCCATAAAAATATTACAGAAATCTGTACATGTAATATGAAGCAATCACCTCAGTGGATATGACTATTTCTATGTATTTAATTACTTACCCCAAGGAAAATGTTTTTGGAAGAGTCAAAGCCAGCTGCATAAATACGAGCAGTGTATGGGGGATTGCGTTCACAGACGACCCTGCAGGCAAAACGTGAGATGGTGCTAGGGGCACCTGAATCTTCACCCTCTTTTGATCCTCCTGGTGTGTCAGTAACCACAAAGTCTATTGGACTCTCAGTGGAACGGCCAATCTGGAGACACAAACATGTAAATTAACTAAAAAAACTTACTGCTATTAATTAAAAGATGCTGTAAAGTGCTGCTTCAATTATTTATGATGAAAGCATGATGGATTTGGGAGAGCAGAGATCCGATCTTTTTTTAAGTGCTTTGTCTTACCCAAGATATTAATGTATTTTCTAATCGAATCACTGTTAATGCTGTGATTTAATAAACGGTTGCTGCAGCTTACCTGAAACATATCCGTGTCATCATCATGACAGTACTCGACCACCACTGTCTGATTCCTGGAGAGGGTGAAGGAGATACTGTGCTGACCCCTGCTATGAACTGCCTGAAACAAAAGGTCATAGCTGCTCATTAAAAACAAACCACTGAAACAATGTAGTGCATCTGAACCACATTAAGTGACCTTTAAAATGATAAAAACCTATGGTGGGGATCTGTTTTACAATGACTTAAAATTATGACACCACCTTTTTGTTTGCTAATTTGCCGATGTTTAGTTTCAGCATTTAACATTTTAGTCTATAATTAAAGTCTGCAGTTGAATTGTGTAGCGTTACTCTAGCAGCACACTTGTCATACCGCTGTGAAACATTTCAATTCCTACACCCTAAACTATTGCTTAAAAACCAAAAATAAACACACCTTGCTGTCTTGTGGGTTGCTGAGGATGTGCACAGTGCTTGGCTTGACACCGTTAGCTTTTGCCCTCCTAAATAGAGCAAAGCGACTCCGTTTTCTCCCCTTATCTCCACCAGGAAGGGAGCCATTATACCTGAAAATTAACAAGCCAGAAATAAACAGCAAATGTTAACCACCATATATTTGTTATAAGGACTAGCTTCTGTTTGTGGATGAACAAAATCCAGAGTTACTTAGGTCATTAAAAAAAAAAAAAGGAAATCACTATTACAACAAATTCTTGTGCTATGATAAGCCTTAGGCAGCTTTAGTCAGTCACACAATGTCACAAGAAAGAAACATGTCTGGTCTCGTCAGAATGTGAGTGGTTGGGCGGCATGCCCTGATAAGCCAGAAAATTCCATTGTCGATCTTGGACTGTGAACAGGAATAAAAACATGGGGAGATTCTTTCAGTTCTGAGCTTTTTAGATAATCTTCGATACTGTGTTTATAATAAGTTATGCGATATCCAATATCGCCTGTAATCTTTTTCTCAAATGGATTTGAAAGCTTCATATGCAGTAACTCACTTTGGTATCCGGTCTCTGCAGTCTTTAGTTTAGTGCAGCCATAGAAAGACTCTTTTGTTCTTTCTGCAGCTATCAGTGACAAACAGCACAACTGAAGCAGACCTTGGTAAACTGCAAAATCCTTCAACCTACATGTTAGTACTTCAGTACGTTTCCAAATGCCATTATTTAGAGAATAGTAATTAAATTATTTGGACCAAATAGCTCAGTACATATATTCTTATTTTGGTTTTTAGGCCTGCTTTAAGGCAATGCCTTTTCAACAATGAAAAACTTAGCTCTTGAGTTTTAATGCAATGATTAATGCTGAAATCGAGACTTTGCTTTTGCGAGTATATATACGATTTGTGTTGATGTTAAAGTATTGACTATTCAGCCAGGTCAATGTGCCAGTTCAGCACTGCACAGGAAGACAGCAGAGACAGAAGAGCAGCACAGCGGAACTAGTGTTTGCATTGATTGCACATGCGCAGATGCACACCCACACCCACCCACTTACCTACCCACCCACACAGTCATGCTCATGCGCATTCACACACAGACATATGCGCACGCACGCACACACTAAAATATTAAAATACCTTTCCCTTCTGATTTTAAGCTGACCTAGAAGACTCTGTGGGTGATGCAGAATGACACAGTAGTGTATATTAATAGAAATAAATATAGCTTAAATCACTGCATCAAGTGCCAACATGGTGTGTCATACAGACACAATGCAAATGAACGATAAATCCATTAACCTATTAAAATTCATTTTAAATAATGATATTATTGATTCTAATTCAACTCTATACAAAGCACAATATGCTACATAAATATAGTCAACTGGACAAGTTGTTATTGGGCATACATAGTTTTCTAAAAGGCTTACATTAAATTCAAATACAAAATGTCTCAGTTGAATGTATTGCAGAAGCCAGGCTATCATCTATGTCGATTTTGTTTCAGAGCATTGTCTGAACATGTCCAGCCGTATTGCTGCTTTGACTGTTTTTTGCCAACACAGTTAAACCTGACCAACTTGTTAAGCCGAATTAAAACCTGTGTGGAAGAAATCATGAAATCTGGCCAATAATCGCCACATTTGCTTTGGATCTGTCAATTAAGCCAAAAAATGTCAAGTTTGACTCTACTGGGACACATTGAATTCAGGAGCTTCATATAGTTACATCACCACAATCTAACCTCTGCATACATCTTGAACAATTGTGCTTCTAACTTTGCAGGAATAGTTATGAAATGCATGACTGTGCCCTAAAGTAAAGTCCAGTAAGGCATATTTGGTGTATTTAAAAAAAAACAGCTCACACAGAACCCTGATATCAGAATTAATACACAGGAATAAAGATTGAGAGCCAGGCCCCTTCATCCAACCTCGAAGTTCGAAGCTGTTATACGAGGGCCAACTCCCAATCCCCTTTTCAATGTAGTTTATGTAGAATTACAATACAAAACTGTTAGCTATTAATTACAACAAACAGATGAGAGACACAAGACACTCCAGAATTTACCAGGAAAGATTTTGAACAAATAAATGAATCCAGCAAAGAAAAGATTAAAAAGTGAAGTTTAATTTTTATTGAATTTAAAAATAATGGCCAACAATTTAAATCAATAAATATTAAATAAATTAAATGTCTAAATACAAACAAAGACAGTTAAACTTGTGATTTCTGAAAACCATGTTTGCAGGAAGTGGTTTCATGCCTCTTGCATCATCACTGTACTGATAAGATTTTGACGACATGCATTTCCATTTAAAACCAAATGTACTTCCAATCAGGCACACAGAAATCCACTTCCATCCAAAAACAGCTTATCAAACATGATGAGTCAAGTGTGTTATAATATTTTATGATGCTTCATGTAGGATAATAGGCCGTCTTATACAATGCATCGACTGTGTCAATTCCAGTGTTCACAGACAATAGGAGTTTGGAAAAAGAGAGTTAAGCAGGTTTTGGATAACAAATGGATAGACTGTACTTTCCTCATTTACTGTTACTAAAATAATAGCTACTTGTTGTTGGAAAGCAACCACAGAAGACATGCGGTCAAATGCATCACAAACCACATGAGGCTAAAGGTTTCACAAATGCATCTTCGTGACTGTTTACACTTATATTAGGTGGGGGAGCTAAAACCAAATATAAACAGTGCCTTATACACAAATCTCCAACTAACATCTTGATCTGATGCTAAGACATGCATTAAATAATATCCTGTGGGAATTGTGAGTTTGCCTAATAATATGAATGTATGACATCTAATACATAATACCAAATTTCCCTGCAGTCTTCCTCCGATTTAATAATGTCCAATTCCGCTGCACAGGCTACACTCTGCCGGACACCTGCTACTTTTTAAGGAGTGCCTCTAGATACTGCATGCACAGTATGAGAATTTTAAAATTGTCTAACTCTTTAGCAGCAGAGTTTTCAGGAAGTAGTGGCATGTATGTGTATCATACTGCTCCACGTTAACGTGCTCCATGCAGCTCAAAAAAAAAAAAAAAGAGTAAAAAATATTTAATTAATTAAAAACAAATACAACCTGACTTTCCTTTACCAGAAAACTTGACCAAAACAAGTAATGCATGCATTTCAATATTGAATATAAAGGGATGAACACAACATAATTGAATACCTGATGCTTAAAGATAGAGGACATAAAGAAATGCCACCCGAAATTTTCACTTGTTTTCTAACAGTAAACAAAAAGATGTTTAATACAACAAATAGAACATTAAATTAATTTTTCCTACCAAGTAAAAGAGGATAATCAATGAAAACGATTTTTCTATTCCACTCATCATTCATGCTTGCATTTTAAATCACTTTTAAAAAGATCCAGAAGGTTTTTATTTTGTACTCACACACACACACACACACACACACACACACACATTCTATTATTAAGTAAACAATTTGTAGCTTACAATCATATGTCTTATCACCAACTCTGCATAGCATCCATAGCTATAATTAAACTCCACACAACACATACGGCTTGGTTTTCTCATTGTTTATACGATCACATCCTGACAGACCTGGCAAAAAGACCCCTTAATTTACCCCGTAACCCACTGAGTCTGAAAACCAAACAGCAGAACTGGGCTCAGTCTCAAATGTTACCGTACTACATACATCATGACAAGTTCACTAGACAGAGTATGCAAATCAAACACCATGCGTCATTCACTAAACACAACTGGAGTTTCAGACTCTATAAACATATCTGCAGAACTTAAAAACACAGCATGTGTGTTACCATTGAAGTATTCAATGCAACATGGAATAAAATGATATTAAATGTGTATTAATTTTAGTATTAATCTGTCTGGTCTAACATTAAATGTCAGACAAAACTACACTACCCAGCTCTACCCATTACATTTAAAATAAATGTATAAATATATAACCTAATAAACATTCACTCATACTAGTTGATTTGATAAACTGGAGCAATGCAAATAATAGTTGATTACTATCAAATTAATTAATTAATTCATTCATTCATTATCTCCCGCTTATCCTCTATTAGGGTCGCGGTGGGGTTCCCCATGCCCATCCAGGGGAGAACGTCTCGGGCGCTGGGCAGATAGACCCAGGACAGGGCGCCAATCCATCGCTGGGCACACACTCACTCACAGAGACACACTCTATAGGGGGCAATTTTGAGAATTCAATGAACTTGATCCATGTTTTTGGACTGTGGGAGGAAACCGGAGAACCCGGAGGAAACCCACGCAGACACGGGGAGAACATGGAAACTCCACCCAGATGGGATTCGAACCGGGATTCGAACCGGGAGGCGAACGTGCTAATCACTAAGCCACCGTGCCGCACTATCAAATTATATATATATATATATATATATATATATATATATATATATATATTTTTTTTTTTTAGGTATTTATTTTTTTTGATGAATTATTACCAATGTAATGTTCCTTTGAAAATAATCAGAAACTGCTACTGTAATCTGTGTTTTTGATGGCATATGGTGGTAACTTGACAAAGACAAAGAAGAGCCTCTGGGTGATTAACAGATTTAATTAATGTCTATGGATTTGTCGTGTTCTGCAAGGTGAACTTTTAGCTCGTTTAGTTTTTTTGGTTTCATATAAAGAGAAACATTGTTATGCTCACGTCTTTTTCTAAATGCAAAAAGAGAAGAAAAAAAAAAGTCTTTTAAAACTATTTCATAAAAGAGTAATTTAAAAGCATTACTTGACTAACATATGTAACCAGTTTTTCCACCAATACAAAGTAACATTCTTTCCTGTTGGTCACTGTGGGACTATTAATGCACAAAAATATATATACACAAGTTTCACCAGCAGCTCTTTTAATTGGTTTTACACGAAATTCCTACTACACAGTAACTTTTATTTTAAGCCGAACTTGCTGTTTAGGATGAATAACCTGGAGACAAAAAAAGTAATCTTATGGCTTTACTCCAAAGAACAATGATTCCTAAAAGCTTCCTGTCATTGGAACAACACTCATTACAGATTTTTACACCCGTATCCCACAAACCATAGGCCAGAATATCCTTGTTAGCAATATGCAAAACACTAATCTCTACATATTAAAAAACATGTACACTGGAAAGTCTCCAATGCACTAATATTAACATTACCATCATCAGCCACAAGTCACTGTTACTGTACACCATACAGACTTTATTTTATATATATTTTTTACAAATCTGAATATATTTAAGTCTCATTTTCTCTAAAAAAATATCTAATCTAAAAACTAGCTAATATTCTGTGTCAAACGTTTCTTAGCATTATAAACAGTTGTATAATTTGTTATGCTTATAGTTTGTGATTTGTCCTTCACTTCCTTTTTATTTGACTCATTTGCCCCTATTCAAATTTAGAAAACCAACCTGTAATTGTACACTTAGTCACACTTTAAACGCCATGGTACTTTAACCACCCAGTAACTTATTATTTTATTAGTGATAGCAGTCCATTTTCACACTAGATTGGCTTGCAGAACTCAAATGTACCCTTAGAAATGTTCACATATGTATAATGTGAACACATTTTAGGAGAAAAAAGATGTATATCCTTCATTTATTATGCTAACATTATATTATAGAATTATTATTGCTACACTCCATATTTCTATTGTCTGTATGGCTTCCTGCAACTGTTATCAGAAGAGTAGTCTCTGTGTGTGTATAAATAAAGGCTGTAAATGGAATAAAGCATGCAGTAATGCAGTGTTGCAGTGCTGCAGTGTTGTTAATGACAGTCTGGCTTACTTCTGCACAGCACATTGTTACCTAAATGCATTACTACACGCCGCTGTGAACTGTAATAGCTGAAGAGGAAATGAGTTGGAATACGATCGTGTCTGTATAGAGCCATTGTAAGTGACTGTTTCCTTGTGCTGGACCGAAAGAACTCTGAAGGGTTCTACTCACCCGAGAATGATCAGTTCGCCGTATTTTACTGGGTCTTTGGAGCGGGCATGTTCGTCCTGATTCGGCGACAACATGGGACTGAAGAAACCGTCGCTTTTCTTATTCTTTTCCGGCCACAAACGAATCCCGAACAAGTAATTTTGCTAAAATGTCGACTGTTGGGTCGCGGGCATCTGTTTCAACGATAGTTTGGGTGCCGGATGAGGGCTGATGGTTTCCTCGGACGCATATCTTATGTCAATTTAAGTGGAAATGCTGGAACACTTCAGAGCGGATATTCGAACTGGAGGAGGATGGAAAAAAGGCAGGCGGCTGTGTGGAACATACCACTGGCTTTACAGGTGTCACGAGTTGTCGACAACCATTTATATACCCATCTGCCAGTTGTTTAACCATCATTACTTGCATAAAAGTCAATAGTCCTTATAATTTTATATCCCAAATGTTTGCATAGTTGGATATATTCGTCTTTGTATTTTGTTTTAAGCACTCCGAAGAACAGCGTACACCCCTCGGGAGTAAAATAAATGGTGTGTCATCAGAGCGAAGCTTGCCTTTTACCATTACGTCAGTGTAAGATACTACGTTCCGGAGTACCATGTGTGATGAATCGCTGCTGAGTTGGGTCATTTAACGGGTTATTTGTTACAAGTAAGCAATCCGTGAATAGTAGAGCTTAATAGGGGAAAATCGAGCAACTTGCACCTTTCGTTATTGCTGCTGTAGTCGCAGAGCAGCGCGGTTCATTCATAGAATCGTGAAGTCATGCCGGTAATACGCCGATTCTGACATCTACACGAAATCTGAGATTGAAATAAATCAGTGGACTTTCCCAGAAACGTATTGCGCATTATTTGAGAGCCGATGCAGTCTCGTTGAGAGAGTGAACTCGTAGAACATCGGTAGTGCACGACACGCAAGAAAGGCATCTGCACAAGAAAAGTAACATGGCCACTAGAGGGGGCTAAAACGGATTTAACACATATTCACCGACATTCAACGGCTTCCCAAGTTTCCCCTCATAGTGATTTGTATTTAAATCTTGAATCTAGGAAACTTGCAGTGTTTATCACACTAGATATATCTATTTATTCATTATCTTCCGCTTTATCCTATATTAGGGTCGCGGGGGGGTTTCCCCATGCGCATCCAGGGGAGATCGTTTCGGGCGCTGGGCAGATACACCCAGGACAGGGCGCCAATCTATCACTGGGCACACACATACACACTCTATTTGGGGCAATTTAGAGAACTCAATTGACTTGATCCATGTTTTTGGACTGTGGGAGGAAACCGGAGAACCCGGAGGAAACCCACGCAGACACGGGGAGAACATGGAAACTCCACCCAGATGGGGAATCTGGGAATCCCTAGCGCTGAGAGGCGAACGTGCTAACCACAAAACCAACGTGCCGCCACTAGATATATCTATATATATATAAAATATACCCATCCATCTATCTATCTAAATGCCTTTACTTTGTCAACTGGACAGAAGTGACCATATCATAAAAGTGGTCTGATACAGAGAACTATGCCCTACTGTCAGACATAGTGATGAAGTGTTAAAAAAGTAATTATTCATTATTTGTTAAAGTATTGAATGCTGTCTGGAAAATTGAGTCAATGACAATTGAAAATTAGGCCAAATGTAAAAAAAATAATTTAGTGACTCATTGAATTATTAATTGCTTATTTTTCTAATCGAATGTAAACTGCTGAGAGAATTTCCTGTTTCCCACATCTCTCCCCAATATATTGGGCATCACATGCTTCCAGCCCACACTCTCCGTTATCAATTTTCCCAATTTTTTGATTGTCATGATCTACAAACATGTTTCTCGATTTTTATTATATATTAACATATGAATAACAATGTGTACTGTTTAATTTATACACTACAATAGAATTTAAAATAGTTATAGTTTATCCAGTATACAAATGATCTTTCTTGAGGCACATACTAAAACCAGTAATTAAATAATCACTTAACCCCCCTGCCTTACTGCACTAAAGAATTTCATATTAGCCAGAGCATTATGGAGCGCACACACACACACACACACATATATATATATATGAGACTACATTTCATGTAAGTACCTGTAAAAAAGTCATTAAATATTTATAAGAAATTTTGTGTAATTTGTTCACAATCTTTGGCATATCAGATGTATTTGCATCACTGAGTCTTGCTTTCTTGATCCTGCTTAAAGCAAATTTGTGATTTTCAAACTGATATTACTTCCTTAAGTCTTATTTACTTACCAGCTAGATGCATCATTGACTACAAACAGGACTTTGTAGAGTGAGTTACATCATTTTAATTTTAAATTAAAGGACCACTTAGAGTACTTTGTAATGGAAAGGTCATCGTCCAAAACACCTCTTGCAGGCATTATTAAGCATGAACTAAATTGAGTTTGCACCTTCATTTTAATTTAATTTCCTTCTGATTTTGAAACATCCAGACTTACAAAAAGTAAAATATTTAAAAAAAAGAAATGAAGAGAGACATTGTGCAAAGGATTTGTTTTATTAGTCTGATTTATTTAGAGCATAAATAATATAAAATTGAATATTAAAGTCAAACGTATGGAAAATTTGCATCTTTTTTGTGATTTGAATCAGACAATTAATTCCTGGCAGGACCTCATATTGAAGCCACATAATACAATGAAACACCCTAAAACCAGTATGCTTGAAAAATACAATGTGGTAAAGGTAAAAAAAAAAAATTAAAAAGTAGAATTAAGTAGCATTTTGTGAAAGAATTACCTCAATACTGTTTTTACTTAATTTGTGAGAAACTTTGTGTATTTTTTTGTCCTTAAAGCACATACACTTTAAACAAACTTTTATAATGAATGTAATTCTTTAAAAAAATAATTTACAGATTAAGAATCAATACTACATTGTTATGAAAAAAAACATTTTTGTAGATGAATATCATTGCAAAAAAACATATAGTAGGTACCACCCCATGTGGATAAAATGATTTTCATAAGAATCTATGCACTTATTTTACTGGTTTATTTCTCACCTCTGGACATCCTATGCTATATTTAAAGAAAATGTCGAAATCAGATCATTTCAAAACTGGGACTCAATTGTGAATTATTCTTCCAATTGCTTTTTTCAAATGTTTTTTAATAGGTTTGTTTAATCACTAGAATGTGGCACAGAGGTCAGAGGTAGTTTGTCGTTCATATGGTATGATCACATAGAGTGATGACTGCTTATTTAATTAGCTTCGAAATTTATTAACCAAAGGTTGTGTGTTCTTCAGGCAGAACAGTCTCGCTTGCACGGCTTTCACAGTCAAAGGTCAAACTCCATGGTAACTTTCAATAAACAAATATGATTTGTGATAGGATTGTTAGCCCCTCTCACATTCCCATACTGCAGGTCTGTGAGGTCATTTTAACAAACATAGACCTGTTTCAAAAAAAAAGATCACAGCGCATGGTGGTTAAAGATATGTTGCATCACGTCAACAACAATGAATTTGTATCTTCATTTTTTCCATCATGGAAAGTACATATGACAGCACACATGACTTCATTTCCCCTCCAGCAGTTCCGAGTTTTAGTGACTTGTCATATAGTACTTCAATTCTCATTATAACTATTTACTATGAGCAATTTCCGTTGAAGCACAAGTCATGTGATGGGGCAGTTTTAAGTAGCTATAGCCAGATGCATATCACTTGTATCAATACAGATTCAAAAACGTCTTTGGTTGGATTACTGGAAACAACAATGCAAACAAGTTGTTTATACACAGGAATTATCACAATGTACATCTTATTTTACATTTCTTTGTCAATAAAAAAAAATCTATGACACTGCAGATACACTTACATTTTGCATTTATAGACAGAACTAAAGTTTTTTTAACAGCTGGATTTCTCTGAAACACCAAACACTGCTATTAAGTGCGGTGAAAAATCTGATAAGGTACTCTGAGAAAGTTTAACTTATGAGTGTAGCCATATTTTAAAAATGTCCTTTTAATGCGAAAAACACTAAATTTGTAACTTTGCATACTGAAAGGTGACATAGCACATATTGTTTAAGTTTATAACGTTGGGGATTCTGAGACCTCTTTGCTAAAGTTCTGTAAATATAAGCATCACATTCAGGACGTGTGTGTTTTTTTTTCCTCACAAGTTAGAATTATTTTTCTCTTTACAGGGCAGAATAATCATCACTCTTATTTAAGAGCAAATATTCTTATATTCTTAACCTGGACCTACATGTATAAGAAATAAAAAAGCATCATGTTATGAAGAAATCTTGGGTTAAAAAAGTTTTTTTTTAAAAATTGCGTTTCACAATATTTGTACAGTTAAGAGTTATGTACACACAAAATTAAAAAGAATACTACTGCACTTTATTAAAACCTATTTTTTGAACAGTTCTTTTTTCTACATGACTATAGTTAAATAAATTTTAAAAAACGTATCTACATGTAACACTTGTTTTACATGTTTAGTTCCAAAAAGCTGCAATGTTCTTGTTGAACTTGATATGCTTTTTATTATTTCTTCAACTTAACATTTCCAAAATACAAACATGTAATTTACTAAACAATATAAGCTTCTCTGACAGAAATGTGCATATAATATTGTGAGCTGCTTGCTGGCCAGAATCCAGAGCACCATGAAAGAGCTAGATAACTAGAGCTTGAGTAGGAAGGCTAGTAAACATTATCTCAGGTCCAAAGTCAGTCCAAAAATGGGTAGTTGTACTACAACACTATTGGTATTAGTCTTACTGTAATTTGCGTAGCTCTGTCAGGCTGGCTTGTTTCTTTTTGTGCTTCATGAATAAAAAAACCCCAAACACATTGGTATCCAACCCAGCTGAAGACCTTTTTTATAACAGAAAACAGAAGGGGAAGATGTCTATAAGCAAGTATACAATTGCAGTCACTGGTTTAGAGCTTTGGAGTTATTGATGGTTGGATAATTAGCAGATATAATTATTTTTGGGACTAATAAAATAGCTGAACAAGCCGTGGAGTGTGTTGGGCTTTTTAGATGACAGACAGGAGAGGTGGGTTGCGCTGCACTGAATAAAATTCAATGCAAGATGCATTCCGAATACTTAAGTATAGTGCTGTGGCTAGAAGAACAAATAATTAACAATCAAATCACATTGAGATGATTTCCAAAAAGAAAAAATGTATAACTTTTATATAACAATAGGTATCATATAAATGTAATAGAATTATCATAGTGCCCACAATGGCAATTTTAAGAGCCAATTAAATCAAGTGTTATAGTAACTAAAAGAGAAATGATACAGGATATGATGGAAATCTATTGAAATAGAATTAAACACAAATAACCCGATTTTGCTGAAAATGTTCAGAAATAATTTTTTTGTATTTCTTCTGCTTCATGTATCCACTGAAATTTCCAGTCAACAACTGTGAAGTTAGGATTAGGATTTGTAATTAGACGTAAGCCAGGTCAGACCCTCATACAGTCCATCGCCTGTCGTAGCACATGAAGGCTGAACGTACCAATTCCTATCCCGGATACGGGTCAAGCCCAGCTTCTCTTGAATCTCGTGTGGCTTCATGGCATCTGGCAGATCTTGCTTGTTGGCAAAAATCAAGATAATGGCATCCCTCATCTCTCGGTCATTTATGATGCGGTGGAGCTCCTGCCTGGCCTCATCAATGCGATCCCGGTCAGCACAGTCCACCACAAAGATGAGCCCCTGTGTTCCTGTGTAGTAGTGCCTCCAAAGGGGTCGGATCTTGTCCTGGCCACCAACATCCCATACGTTGAACTTCACGTTTTTGTAAGTGACAGTTTCCACATTGAAGCCCACAGTGGGAATAGTAGTTACAGACTGTCCCAGTTTCAGTTTATAAAGGATGGTGGTCTTTCCTGCCGCATCGAGTCCAAGCATCAATATTCTCATTTCTTTGTTGCCAAAAATCTTAGATAGCATTTTCCCCATCTTGTTGGCTGTGCATATATCACTTCTGTTAATGTAAATAATAGAAACTGTGTGTTGGTAAAGTTACTATAGCCTATAGAGCTGTAATACTTGAGAGAGTAATACAGCAGGGGTTAGATATTAGAGGATTTTACGAAGTTGACAAAAAGTGTGGCACTTTGGATATGAACAATACGAAAAGTCTTTGATATATGAAATGCAACAAGCAGAAAAGTATGGTTTTCAAAGTAGTCAGCCCTTTAGAGAATGAAAGAACCGGAAACCCTGACAGACTAACTTACGACAGAGGGTGTGAATGTGTTAACAGGCTTTCTGGACCTGTCTCATTAAGATGAAGGCAACGCCTTACATTCAGTCCTGTTCACCTCGGTGGCGTTTAAAATCCACTTAAAGTTTTAAAGGCTGTTCAGTTAAGTTTTCTGGATCTCTGAGTGGAGACGAACGAGCGGCCCGCTTGCAACACGACTTCCTCCTCGAGCGCCGGCTTTCTGCCCCACATTCAAACAGCCGGGATCCAGTTCAGGAGTTCAGCCGAACCATTGCGCCCTCCGCCGGGAAGCTGGACAACAAGACCCTCGAGGGGAGAAAAAAAAAGCCTTCGAAGGTCATTGATTCAAGCGAGTTTCCGTTCTGCCCCTCTCTTCTCCTAAAACACAAGAGCGCTTGATGAAAGGGAGGGGTAACGCAACCGGAGCGCAACTTTAATCAGCCGCCTTCTGTCCTCTACTTCCAACATTCACACCCACCCCGTCGGCCCGATTACAGCCCGCCACCAACCCCCAAAATGACCTACCGGCTCCCTCTGCCCGCTCGATCCCACTGCTCGCTCTCCTCCGGCGGCTCGGCTCTGCCCCGCAGCCGCGCTGTGTTACCGGAAAAGGTGCGGACCTGCTTCAACCGCCACTTCCTCTCGAGCGCTCACACGCTGACAAGCTCCAACACAAGTCAATCCCTAAATGAGTGTGCGCTTAATTCCAGCTGGATTATTTCATTTCTCATCCAGATTAAAGGTGAAGCAGTGGAATACTCCAATATTGCCGATCACGTGCCTGAGCCTGCTACAGAGGAAACCGAGTCGGTGGTGTCACGCGACGTGAGAGGGCGGGGCCAAATGACGTTCCGTCCATTTTAAATAATGCGGTCTAATCCTCACTAGAAATGTTTTTTTTTAAAGTTTCCTGTAGTGTATAACGTTACGAACAACGTACTTTGGGAAAGTTTCTTTTTCACACTTGTTACTGCACGAAAACACAGCATTTAAAGCACAGACTTTAGAGAAGCTACGTATTTGCCTCATTGCCTAAAAATCTTATTAACTACATAAACAAGTAGCGTCCTGTTTCTCTAAAGATTGGCTATATTTATGAATATTTTACAATATTATGTATATTCTTAGAAGCGGCACGGTGGCTTAGTGGTTGGCACGTTCCTCTCTCAGCACTAGGGATTCCCGGTTCGAATCCCCATCTGGGTGGAGTTTCCATGTTCTCAACGTGTCCGTGTGGGTTTCCTCCAGGTTCTCCGGTTTCCTCCCACAGTCCAAAAACATGGATCAAGTTAATTGAATTCTCAAAAATTGCCCCATATAGAGTGTGTGTGTGTGAGTGAGGATGTGCCCAGCGATGGATTGGCGCCCTGTCCTGGGTCTATCTGCCCAGCGCCCGAGACGTTCTCCCCTGGATGGGCATGGGGAACCCCACCGCGACCCTAATAGAGGATAAGCGGGAGATAATGAATGAATGAATGAATGAATTATGTATATTCTTAGAAGCGGCACGGTGGCTTAGTGGTTAGCACGTTCCCCTCTCAGCACTAGGGATTCCCGGTTCGAATCCCCATCTGGGTGGAGTTTCCATGTTCTCCCCGTGTCCGCGTGGGTTTCCTCCGGGTTCTCTGGTTTCCTCCCACAGTCCAAACGCCCCCCCCCCCGCGACCCTAATATAGGATAATGAAGACAATGAATGAATGTATATTCTTAGAAGAAACAAAAAGCTCCAAAAGGTTTATGACTGCTTAGATTGCACTTCATTCAATCAGGGATTTCTCAGATATGCATTTTGCTTTAATCACGGACACATTTATACAAGACTACTGTATCGAGCATACATTTACATTTAGTCATAATGACAATAACACAAGGCAGAAGGCCGACCTTTTTTACCTAAGAGACCAGTCCACAATTTAGTGGGGTGAGGAGGGGGGGGGTCATTGTGACAATAGCTCAGCTTACTACATTTCACAAATAGCCTGTTTAACACTGCCTACATATTTAAACCAACATTGTGTATCTCAGTAAAAAGTCTAATATTTCAGTGTTAACACACATTTCTCTTACCTAAACTTATTTGTGTAATCTTAAATGATCGTGTGACGATTCTGTAATTCACCCAAGCTTTATCTGAACACTATTGATGGGACCGTTATAACATGACGTTCATTTAGTTTTATCGCTATGACACCACGCTCAATGTTCCAAAGTGTTGGGACTCCAACAACTCCGTTTTAACTCTATGGACAGTAGAGGATTTATAAAACCTAGAAAATAAAGTAGTTTGTCATATTTTGGGTGTTATTTTTTTAATTTGAATTATATTATTATTATGTTGCTATATGCTATGAACACAATTCACAAATACATATTAAATCTTTAAAATATATGCATATAATGTTTATAGAACTATCTATACATTTGCATAACCATGTCTATAGCTTATTATTATATATATATAGCTTACCTGTATATCATGTTTATAATTATTCGATAATATGTTTTACCATTATATAAAGTTACATGTATATTTACATATAATGTATCAGATATACTTGAATTTTCCCCATTAGAAAACTTCATGGCTCCAAAATGAAGCGCATATTTCATAAGTTAGGTATAAGTGTTATATTTGTTAACTACATAATGACACATTTTATGATCCACACTGGTGTTTTGTTTTTGTAAAACAATCAGTTATATTCATTTTGCAGCTCTGTTTAACATGCTGGTATACAAGCTTATTAACTGCTAGCTAGCCAGTCCGCTAAAGTGTTTCATAGACCAAGTTATATTCAGTGTTTCCACATCTTCAGTAAGTAAAGTAGCTATTGGCAGTGCTAAAAGTCGCAAGAGGTCGCTAGGTCATGTCATCGCCTAATTTGCATAATAGTCAATTTGAGTGTATTTAAAGCTGTGGAGTAAAGGAATAATGGGAGAGAAAAAAAGTGAGTGACAAACAATCAAAATATGTTAAAACTACAAATAAACTTTTATTTTCTAGGCTTTATAAATCCTCGTCTGTCTATAGAGTATAATGGAACAACCCAAGAACTTAGGAATGTTGAGTGTGGTTGTCATAGCGATAAAACTAAAGAAAATCACTTAGAAGGTCATATCAACGGTGTTCGGACAGAGTGCAGGTTGTGTTACAGAAAGCACCTGCAAATTGTCATACCAACTTAAAACCCACCTAAGAACCTACATTCAGGTGACTCATTTATTTCCCTACTGCATTAGGCTATAATGAAACACACAATGAGCACTTTTGTTTGTCTCAATTTTTGTTACAGATCTGTGAGCATAGCTGATAGCAGTATAGTTCATGTATACAAGAGGGTAAACATTTTTTATAGGGATTGTATACTTTATCCTTTCAAAGCTGTTCAAGTGTTCATTAAGCATTTTATTTAATGTCTAAAGCTAATTGTTTATTCAGGGATGTTCATTTCATAAATACATAAAAAACATGTGAATGTAACAAAGGTTTTACGCCTCAAAATTAAAACACTAACTGTAAATCAAACCTGTTGGGTTGCTGAACTGCTTTCCTTAACTAACACAAGTAATTATTTTGCTTTTTTTGATAAATAATGAGCTAATGAATATTTTGGGTTCTTTGCTATTTGTTACGAATCACTTACAACTGATGGCGCATTTAAGGCACTACTTATACGTTGAAGCGTAAAGCCAAACCAAATGAAAGTATATGTCATAAACTACATGTGTTGAAATATTTAGTTACGCTAATTGAAACACCAGCGATGGATTGGCGCCCTGTCCTGGGTCTATCTGCCCAGCGCCCGAGACGTTCTCTCCTGGATGGGCATGGGGAACCCCACCACGACCCTAATAGAGGATAAAGAGGGAGATAATGAATGAATGAATGAATAATTGAAACACGGCGGCACGGTGGCTTAGTGGTTAGCACGCTGCCTCTCAGCGCTAGGGATTCCCGGTTCGAATCCCCATCTGGGTGGAGTTTCCATGTTCTCCCCGTGTCTGCGTAGGTTTCCTCCGGGTTCTCCGGTTTCCTCCCACAGTCCAAAAACATGGATGAAGTTAATTGAATTCTCAAAATTGCCCCGTTTAGAGTGTGTCTGTGTGAGTGAGTGTGTGCCCAGCGATGGATTGGCGCCCTGTCCTGGGTCTATCTGCCCAGCGCCCGAGATGTTCTCCCCTGGATGGGCATGGGGAACCCCACCGCGACCCTAATAGAGGATAAGCGGGAGATAATGAATGAATGAATGAATAATGAATATTTTGGGTTCTTTGCTATTTGTTACGAATCACTTACAACTGATGGCGCATTTAAGGCACTACTTATACGTTGAAGCGTAAAGCCAAACCAAACTAAAGTATATGTCATAAACTACATGTGTTGAAATATTTAATTACGCTAATTGAAACACTGGGGGCGTCCTTTCGCGTTGCGGCCGACCAAGGATCAAAACCGCCCGCCTTTAAGCGACCCCAGTGGTAGTGCGCATGCGCAGAACATTCCTGTCCTTCTGGGGCGATAGGCTGTGAGGACTAGCTCATTCGACCACATGTTGTTGCATAGATAAGCTAAGAACGGAGAAAGCTTCTTCATCATCTTTATTTTCATGGAAGATACTGGTAAGCCAACGTGCCGATGCATATATCAGATATGCAAACAGGCCCTTTAAATCTCTCAAGTGTTCGACGACAGTCCGACGTTTTGGGAACGAAGTAGGCCTCAATAGCAACGTAGCGTGCTAATGTTAGCGAATTAGCGCCGTTGATTTCAGATTACATAATTTAAGTAGTTTGGGATTTCGATGTGTACTAAAGTACGGATTGTGCGTAGTTTAATACTTTTGTTGAACTTGGTTAAGTATAGGGATTAATTATTTTTGAGTGAAATAAAGCCAGCGCGGAGGAAAGGCGTTATACGGTTTGTACTTTTCCACCCGGTAACTGGCTGATTTTCTTACACGTTGTCACAGACGGTCTACTGTCCATTGTTCAGCCATGTGAACGTTTTTCCTTTATTGATATAAACGTTTACAGCGTTTACAAAGTGTAGCTTTGTAAAGTTAGAATTATTTACTCAAACTTATTTTCTTACCTTGGCAGACGTTAAATGGCGGCCAGTTACTGCTGAGTGTGAGTGGGGTCGTTTGTGTGATGTGCAATTATCGACAAATTATAAGGACATAAGATTAATGCGCTATATTCCATCATTAAAAAAATATTTCATTGTTATAAAATTCCTATTTTATTTATGCTTATATACTTTGTAAAATATTAAACTTGCCTCTTAGTTCAGACCTCAATTGGCTTTTAAATTTTTATTTACCAAAGACTTACCAACAATATTAATTATTAACAATATTTTTTTTTATTAAATATTTTAAGAACATGAAGCGAGTATTTGGTGGGAATCTAACCTAAATCTAATTGGTGTTTTATACATGCATGTGTTAAGCTTTAGTGATTTGGTGTCAGAAGGTGTGGTAGCTTAGTGATTCGGGTGTTAGGCTTTCAACTTAAAGGTTGTGGGTTAAAATCCCAGGTCCATGGAAATAGCCAATGTGGGTCCTTGAGTAAGACCCTTAATTCTCATTGCTCCTGGGATGCTGTGTCCTTCCCTGTGCTCTTAATTTCTGGTTAAGCACACCCAGACATGTTGAAAGAGTGGTAAATGTATATAAACTGTGAAAGTTACATATATTAAAGATGCATGACCTTTTTTTACATTTGTGTATCAGTACATAAGACAGAAACGGTCTGACCTATTTCCAGTCATCTTTGTATTTTTTTAAATGCAACATGTGTATTCTAGTAGATATAACATTTGCTGCTTATCTTACTCATACATGTTGAAGTGCAGGTTGCCACGCTCAGTTCCAATGCAAACCTTTAATGCAAAACATTGGTGTTGCTTTTTCACTTTTATTTGGCTTAATTCAAGCTACATTTAGTTCCACTGCAGCTCCTACTCCACCCTAATTTTAGGGTTAGTAAGTGATCATTGGTTGGCAGTCAGGTCATGAGACTTTCAGGCTTTGAAAAAAGCAAGGCTGTTAAGTGTCATTTTGTTATGATAGATTTTTTAATACCCAAATATATTAATCACTGTGATGCCTTTTGTAGATCACTCGGATGAGACTATGACTGGAATGGTGGGTGCCAATGCTCCCGAGAATGGAGGTGCTGCAGTGGATGGTGCTGAAGGTGACTATGCCAACATGTCGCACCTTGCATCTGATGGACAGTGGCAAATGGACCAAGTACCTGATGCCTTTGCAACCCAACAGAATCCAGCACAAGACCAGTTGACTTCAATGGATCAATACCAGCAGTATTTAGCAGATCAGAAGTCTAGTCTTTCTGCAGAAGCTGTTGTAGGACCAACTGGTGACTCTGGGTACTCTGATGGAAATCAGTCAGAAACAAATGGACATGCTACTGAAGGGCATATCAAAGAGTCAGAACATAGTTCAGAGAAGAAGTCTGATTCGGGTAGTACAGACAGCTCTGCAAATATGGAACTTGAAGAAGCACCGAAAGAGCCAGGTGAGGCTGAAACCATCTTGGCACCAGAACCTGCATATCCTGCAGAGTTTGAGAGGCTGTATAAAGTGGTTGAAGATGACCCAGAAGATTTCAATGGATGGGTGTATGTATTGCAGTATGTTGAACAAGAGGTGAGCATCTCATAGGTTAACATATACACTTATATTTAGATTATTTATTATTTTTTTTAATATACAGCAAAGTCCTTAAATATATTATGTGTTGCAGAATCACCTGCTGGCTTCAAGAAAGGCATTTGATGCATTTTTTCTCCACTACCCGTATTGTTATGGATACTGGAAGAAATATGCAGACATTGAGAAAAAGCATGATTTCATACAGGTAGCAGATGAGGTAAGATGAATTTATAGTTAAAACCATCAGTTCATCTGTTTTGTATTTTGTGCCTTCTGTTTTTGTGGAAATGACATTTAAATGTTAAAATCCTAATTTGTTTTTAGGTTTATCGTAGAGGTCTGCAAGCTATTCCACTCAGTGTTGATCTTTGGCTTCATTATATAACCTTCCTAAAGGAAAATCAAGACAACAGTGATGGAGAGGCAGAGAATCGCATGCGAGCGTACGTCCCCACCTCTGAGAATTTAATTATAGGCATTTTTAATTTAAAGGTAAATGTGATAAAGCTTTAGTTATAGATTGTAAATCTGCCTTTTTTCAGTGCATATGAGCATGCTGTCCTTGCTGCTGGTACAGACTTCCGTTCTGATCGCCTTTGGGAAGCTTATATTAACTGGGAGATAGAGCAAGGGAAACTTGCCAATGTCACCGCTATTTATGACCGTGTGCTGGGCATTCCTACTCAGCTGTACTCCCAGCACTTTCAGAAGTAAGTTTCTTATAGTTTGTGAAGTCAAAGTCTACATAGTCATTATTATGAGAGTTATATATTTTCACTTTAGGACTTTTAAGTTTTTTAAGTACCCAAATATTGGGAGAGGGGATTAAAATAAACATTTAATAAACCAGGTATTTTTAAACAGGAAATATGTTCATAATGTTTTTTCCTGGGTCACATTTTATTAGCCAGTGATTGCCTCCTGCTTTGTTGCATTTTTGGTACTTGGTAAGGGAACGTGGCATTCCCATGGTTGCAGTATTTCTATTTACCATTAGGTGTCACTAAATATTTGTTGCTTTACAGCTTTATCATGCTTAAATACATACATTTAGCAAAATTTTTTCTGCTGGAATGGCTTGTCATTGTCCTTAAGTTCACAAACACTATATTCTTTCCAGGTTCAAAGACCACGTGCAAAACAATAATCCCAAGTACTTTCTCTCCGAAGAGGAGTTTGTACAGCTCAGACTAGAGCTTGCAGCTGCTAATAAACCCACTGGTGAAGGAGAGGAGGACACCCCTAATGAAGAGCTTCCACCCGGCACTGAAGACCTTCCTGATGCAGCAAAGGTAAGTGCTTGCCCGTCGTACTGGGTGGGTCTTAACATGGCAGTTAGGGAGTATCCTACCTGATCCTGGAGAGAGACAAAACTGTACAGGTTTGAAGAGGTGTCTTTCCATTAGCAGCCAGAGTGAATACCTGAGGATCCAAGTTGGCATCCAATCAGGGACTTGGCCTAAAAGTGGGATTCGTGACGGAATGACACTGTCCCTCTGCCCTCCCTCTTCCCCAGCAGCACGGCTTGGGCCACAGCTGATGTGCAGAGTGTGCATACCGTACTTTTCTCAGCGCAAGATGCTGCTTATTTCTCTCGAGCTCATGGTGATGTAAACCTTGGTAGCTGAATATGCAGTTTGCACGTCACTCGATAACTAGATCTTGTCATTTTGAGGTTGTTTATGGAGCTTTCTTTTGTTCTATAGAGAGTCACTGAGATTGAGAACATGCGCCACAAGGTCATCGAGACGCGTCAAGAGATTTTCAATCACAACGAGCATGAAGTGAGCAAGCGTTGGGCTTTTGAAGAGGGGGTAAGTTTAAAATTTATGGTGTACACATTCCTTAAGCAGCTATTTATTTCTTTTTTTGCTCTCACGGACAATGTATTAACCAAAAACTCACTTGGCCTCTCTTCTAGATCAAGCGACCATATTTCCATGTTAAAGCCCTGGAGAAGACTCAACTCAACAACTGGAGAGAATACCTGGACTTTGAACTAGAGAATGGAACACCAGAGCGTGTTGTGGTTCTATTTGAGCGATGCCTGATTGCCTGTGCCCTGTACGAGGAGTTTTGGATGAAGGTAAATTGAGCCCTCTTCGCAGAAACTTTCTTCCTTCCTGCCCCCCCCATGATCAACGATTACACTTCCTGAGTAAAACTTCCTGCCCTCTTTGCGTGTAACGTTGATATTTGACTGTATTTGTTGTATTAGGGGATGGCCTGCTTGCCACACAAGATAAGACTCCAGCATCTCGTTGCATCTCTCCGTCTCCCACTACCTTACAGAAACTTATCTTATTGGTTCCATGAAGGTGCTGATGGGTTTAAAACAGAAATTCTCAAAACGATCTTGTCAATGGAAATTCACTAGTGCAGGAATCTGAAATGAAAGCTTAATTTTTATGTTCTTTCCCCATTTCTACCTTTTATTCCCTGTCTCTCTCTTTCTCTCCCCCAACCCCTCTTTCTACATTTCCTCCTTTACTTTTAAAGTATGCCAAGTACCTGGAGAGCTACAGCGTTGAGGGAGTGAGACATATCTACAGGAAAGCGTGCTCCATCCACCTACAGAAGAAAGCTACCATCCATGTTCTCTGGGCAGCCTTTGAGGAGCAGCAAGGTATCAGACAATTTACTTTTCTTTAAAGCTGTAATGAATTAATAACCTAGAATATTTGAGAAATGATGACGCAGGTACCAAACATTCTATACATAATATCCTGATTCCTTTTTTATTACTTGTGTTTTGTGTTACTAAGCAACTGACTGCGAGTGGATAATCTGTTTCCTGTTCAAACCGGCATGTGTGTGTCCGGTTTATATAAATGGTCGGGAAAAATCAGTTTTCTGATGGTTTTGATACAGAGCTGAAACATTCATTGTAATTAAAATTTTCATATTTTAACATTAAAAAAAACCCAATATGCCGGTGTGGTTGCAGTCCAGGATAGTGACTTTTTTTTTTTTTTTTTTTT
>JAFMOD010000047.1:94013-119590 GCA_019802435.1 Corydoras maculifer | reverse complement strand
GGGTTCCCCATGCCCATCCAGGGGAGAACGTCTCGGGCGCTGGGCAGATAGACCCAGGACAGGGCGCCAATCCATCGCTGGGCACACACTCACTCACACACACACACTCTATATGGGGCAATTTTTGAGAATTCAATTAACTTGATCCATGTTTTTGGACTGTGGGAGGAAACCGGAGAACCCGGAGGAAACCCACGCAGACACGGGGAGAACATGGAAACTCCACCCAGATGGGGATTTGAACCGGGAATCCCTAGTGCTGAGAGGAGAACGTGCTAACCACTAAGCCACCGTGCTGCCTAACTTCAACGTTATATAACTCAAAATACCTTCTTTGCTATAAAATATCTCTTGTCTAGATTATAAAAGTGACAACTATGAACTATGCTCTTGGGCCATTGTAGACAAATAAAAGTTGAACATCTGGAAATATTTGTACTCCATATAAATGTTCCTGTCAAAATCAAGGAAATCTAAAATATGAGCATGGTCCATAAAACCATATTGATGCACCATTAAAAACAACAATAATAAAAGATCAATGCAGAATTATCTTACGAGCTGATATAATTGTATTAGGCTGGTATGGCCCGCGGGCCTCGAGTTTGACACCTGTGATCTAGGCCATTGACTGACTTTACTATTTTTGGTGTTTAACTACCTACACTAAAATACTTGTATTGTGTAAAAAAAACAAAGATAATTAAATGTTTAATTTTGATTTTTTTTTTTTTTTTTTACAGTTATGTAAAATCCACAAATTAAACATTTATTAAATTGCTTAATATAAAAATCACTTCAGGAACTTCCAACTACTGTATGTTTTTCAAATGCCTACTTAATCTTAATTAAATTGAGTAAATCACAATACTGAATGTTTTATTGGGTCGATATTTTTCAATTTTCTATTAAGTTAAATATACTTTGTCTAAGGATTTTGCAAATTGCAGCTTAAAACCCAACCCATGATTTGATAGAGGTAGTTTAACCTTGACCTCAATAAAGGGATGGGTACTTTTATCACAGGTTAATATTTACCTTGAAGTTATAAAAATATGCAAATTCTTGTTTTCTTTTTAATAGCAGTCAAAATGCAGCTTTTTGTACGTGCTCAGAACCTACACACCCTTGAGGTGACAGGACAAGAAACTGTTCAGGACATTAAGGTGAGACTTGCACAAGATGTGACTGATGCAATTGTGTACACATGTACAGTGTTTTACTTGAGATTCTGTGTCTCAGGCTCATGTCCAGACACTTGAAGGTCTATCTGTGGAGGACCAGGTGCTTCTTCTGGCTGGCACCCCACTCGAAGATGAGACAACCCTTGTGAACTGTGGCATTTCAGAACACTGCACTCTTGAAGTGGTGGGAAGGCTTCTGGGAGGTAAATTGGTTCACATTAGTGAAAACAGATGAGCCTTCAACTTAACACTATTTTATTTCGAAATCTGATCGAAACGGAGTTTGCTGAAGTTGTTTGTGCTGTTGTTGTTTTCTTATGAATAAAAATAAAGTAAAACAAATACAAAAATTTATTACTGCTTTAATGTGTACAGTATGTATAGAAGCCTGTTTCTGCCACTAAAAAGAAAAAAAGGCAAAATTATTAGTTTTTTTTTTTAGTGGTGAATATGGTTTTCCATAAGTATGTCCTGAACAATTAAATGTACTAAATTGCTTTTATGTGCTGTTCAGGTAAGGTCCACGGATCTCTGGCTCGTGCTGGTAAAGTACGAGGCCAGACGCCCAAGGTGAGTACATGAAAAGTCCAATATTTAAAAACAAACTAACTATGCCTTTTGTAATAATGGACAGTGCTGTGGTTCTATATTACTGTCTCCTTTTATTAAAGTGTATACATTATATACTCTAGTGTTGAGTCATTTATTATATTTACAATATTCAATCTACCACAGCACATTAAGCAATAAGATTTTATTATATAGACATATGTTTACAGACACTTTGGCTTCTGCTTTTTAGGTGGACAAACAGGAGAAGAAGAAAAAGAAGACTGGCCGTGCCAAGCGCCGCATCCAGTACAACCGTCGATTTGTGAATGTGGTGCCCACCTTCGGAAAGAAGAAGGGTCCTAATGCCAACTCTTAAATGTTTTGCATGGAGACAAGGAGAGCCTAATAAAATTGCAGGTTGAACTAAACTTGAGTTTTAAATTCATGTTTTTTTGTAATTGTAAATTTAGGTTATAATGATCACAGTAGTAATATTTTGGTTAATGAGTCTTTTTTAAAGGGTTTACTTTTTATTGAAACCTTTCAAACATGCAAGTGATACAAAAAAACTTCTGGTTAACAAGCACATTTCCCCCCATGCACAGATCAATGGATCTCTTGATGAAATGGGTGGGGAGTGATTTAATTTGGTTGCACTTCAATGTTTAAACATGACCAGTATTATGTAATGTCTTTCTTGTAATACATAAGCAAGGCCAACTGGAACACCAGCTCTCAAATCCTCATTGATGCTGCTGTTATAAGGAATAACAGCAGATACCACAGTCATAGGGTCAGGAAGCCAGTACATGCCTCTGCTAGTCGATGCTTACCAGTTCAACCTCAAAAATAAGTTTAGCATTTGGTGGAATTCTGGTTTTGAAAAAGTTCAGGAAACTGCCAAAAGAGTTAAAACATCACAATACAGCTGTTTTCTGCAAATCAAAAGAAGCTTAATTGCTAAATTTCTATAGCATTACATGTTTTAGTGCATTTTGTGGCACTTTGAGCTGTTGATCTCATTACTCTACATTGACTATTAAAGTCCTGCATTTTACTAGATTAATTGAGTATCTTCCCAAAATGCTAGAGCTGCCTTGATCAAAGGTTTTCCATGATGACAATTCATTAGTTCAATTAATTATCAAATCAAATTGACATGAATATAAAAAAGAACAGAATGATGCCTGGAATGCTTACATATTTCATTACAAAAATTAGATCCACCCTACAAAAATGAATAAACTGCTTACCACAACATAGCAGTTACTTACCAAGCTTACCATCCACCAGGGTGACTTCATTCATTCATTATCTCCCGCTTATCCTCTATTAGGGGAGAATGTTTCGGGCGCTGGGCAGATAGACCCAGGACAGGGTGCCAATCCATCGCTGGGCACACACTCACACACACTCTATATGGGGCAATTTTGAGAATTCAATTGACTTGATCCATGTTTTTAGACTGTGGGAGGAAACCGGAGAACCCACGCAGACACGGGGAGAACATGGAAACTCCACCCAGATGGGGATTCGAACCGGGAATCCCTAGCGCTGAGAGGCGAACGTGCTTACCACTAAGCCACCGTGCCGCCAGGGTGACTTCAATATGACATTAATAAATACATTGTTTTTGAATATAAACCTAGACACAAAGAAATTGCAAACTTTCCACTAACACTTTTCTCTATTACTTCATTTTGCTGCATTAAAATATTGAAGTAGTTTTTCTACTGTTCAGAACAAAGGTTCTTCCAGTGGAAATAGTAAATCAATAGAATTGTTAAACCAGTACAACACAGCTGCTTTAAAGGATACTTTGAATCTGGAAGCCCTTTTTTACCGTAAGCCCACTCTGACTCAATTTCCAACCGCGCCGTCTCCCCTTTACTCATGGTGAGCAGACCCTCATCCCACTGCAACCACATTGGTTAAAATAATGAAAGTATTACAATAATGACGAATAAAACAGCTCCATAATTCAAATAAGCAAGAAAAAAAAATACCCCTCTGATAACTTTTCCCAGTCCGACCTTAAATGAAAGTGGTTTGGCCTGTTTTTTCTTTCGTGCACCTGTTAAGTCAAAACAGCATACAGTAATAAATTCATGAATTCATACAAGTATAACATATATGTTTTATGGGTGGTGTGTTGGTGTGCGGGTTCAAATCCCAGGTCTACTGATGTTACCAATGTGGTTCCTTGAGCAAGATACTTACACCTTTTTACTCCAGAGATGGAGTAAAAAAAAAAACGTGTTTATTAAAGTCATAAACGACATAATCAACTCCTTTTTTTAAAACAAGTGCTGATCGTTGATTGACAGGTGTTAAGTTTCTCCAACAATCAAATCAAACACTGCCATCTAGTGGCCAAATAATAGAACGCAGTTTATAAAAAAAAAAAAAAAAAAACGCAAGAACTGTATCGTATATTTGCATTTGACAGACGCTTTTATACCTGGGGTCAGAACACAGGGTTGGCCACAGCATCTCTAGAGCAACCAGGATCAAGGGCATTGCTTAAGGACCCACATTGGAAACTTCAGTGAAACAGGGATTTTAACCCACAACCTTCAGATTGATAGCCCAATACCCTAACCAATGTCAATGTCATAATGTTTTTGACTTATTTATGGTACATGACTAGTAAAATAAAAGCCGAACCTGCAGGGATGTTGGTGTCAAAAACAGTACCATCCTCCAGTGTGCCAGTGTACCAACATGCTACTGTGTCACCCTTTTTGGGAAAGTTTGTCTTGTCTCCTTTCTTTAACACAGCCTTTGTAAACTTCGGTGGGCCCTGCAAAATAAAGATTTATTTTAGCAAAAAAAAAAAAAAATTCTGTCGATGTATTCTGATGCAAACTGGGCTGTACCTCATCCAGAAATTCCGTCTTCGTTTCCTTCGGCTTCTCTTCAATTTTCACAGCTTTGATATCTTCGGTCACCTGCTCCACTTCTGTGCCTTTAAACCTCTTCCAGCATTAAATCACAACAGTTAGTAATTCTCTGCACCCTCACTGGGGAATGGTTTCACATTACACTTAATTCAGTGAAGATTGAAGACAGACATGTACCTTGCTCTCGAACAGTTGGCTGTAAGCTACAATCAGTTGCTCCTTTTTGGCAGTCTTTGCAACATTCTTGATATTTCCCAAGAGTTTATGCTCAGCAAGAAACTAAAAGCACAAAGAAATCTGTTCACCTACAATTCTCACTTTGAATTATCATATTACAATAAAAGTCATGATTACATTACGTTGATTATAGTTAGGCGGCACGGTGGCTTAGTGGTTAGCACGTTCGCCTCTCAGCACTAGGGATTCCCGGTTCGAATTCCCATCTGGGTGGAGTTTCCATGTTCTCCCCGTGTCTGCGTGGGTTTCCTCCGGGTTCTCCGGTTTCCTCCCACAGTCCAAAAACATGGAACAAGTTAATTGAATTCTCAAAAACTGCCCCCTATAGAGTGTGTCTGTATTAGTGTGTGTGTGCCCAGCGATGGATTGGCACCCTGTCCTGGGTCTATCTGCCCAGCGCCCGAGACGTTCTCCCCTGGATGGGCATGGGGAACCCCACCGCGACCCTAATAGAGGATAAGCGGAAGATAAGGAATGATTATAGTTATTAATAACACCAATAATGGCGGCACGGTGGCTTAGTGGTTAACACTTTCGCCTCTCAGCTCTAGGGATTCCCGGTTCGAATCCCCATCTGGGTGGAGTTTCCATGTTCTCCCCGTGTCTGCGTGGGTTTCCTCCGGGTTCTCCGGTTTCCTTCCACAGTCCAAAAACATGGATCAAGTCAATTGAGTTCTCCAAATTGCCCCCTATAGAGTGTGTGTCTGTGTGAGTGAGTGTGTGCCCAGCGATGGATTGGCGCCCTGTCCTGGGTCTATCTGCCCAGCGCCCGAGACGTTCTCCCCTGGATGGGCATGAGGAACCCCACCGCGACCCTAATAGAGGATAAAGAGGGAGATAATGAATGAATGAATAAATAACACCAATGGTTCCGTACATAGAAACATTTTAAACAACTATATTTGCTACATGAATTCAGTATGTCATTATGTACGTTTTATACCAAGTATACTATATATATTTTACGGGTGGTAGCTCAGTGTGGTTGTGGTAACGTTCGCCGAATCCCAACTGCAATAAATTGTTGTATTTTCACCTACATATTAAAACAAGCAATGCCAATAATGCAAAAAAAAAACATAATACAGAAAAGCCATACGGAATCCAATGACAGTTCTAAACATCCTAAACGCCTCTCCTAACACCCGCAGTTCGACTCGTGAAGCGTAGACGCCATTTAATTCAAACCCTACAAAGTGCACATCATAAGGGAGTAGGGAGTCATTTGGGGTAGACCCCATGAACGGCAGCATGTCACCGTGCACTTTTCGTAGAATCCAAGGTTTTTAAATGGGGAAAATCCCAACATGCATTTGGACTCGGAATACCGAATGAGCTGCGTTATCCTGGAGAAACTTGATCAGATCTTTTTTCGGTAGAGCCTCACTGCTGAGTTGCTCATCGCTCCATTCTCTTGGTGGTTCAGCAGCCATTTTGCTTTCTAACTTCACGAACTCTGACCTCGGGCTGAAATAGCCAATCGTCGGCTCTCTGGTTGTTTACGTCAGAATCGGCTTCAGATGACAGACAGACAGACAGACAGACAGAATACTTTATTTATACCGGAGGGAATTAGTTAATTGAATTCTCAAAAAAATTGCCCCATATAGAGTGTGTCTGTGTGAGTGAGTGTGTGCCCAGCGATGGATTGGCGCCCTGTCCTGGGTCTATCTGCCCAGCGCCTGAGACGTTCTCCCCTGGATGGGCATGGCGAACCCCACCGCGACCCTAATAGAGGATAAGCGGGAGATAATGAATGAATGAATTAATTTAGCAGCGGGCGGCACGGTGGCTTAGTGTTTAGCACGTTCTCCTCTCAGCACTAGGGATTCCCGGTTCGAATCCCCATCTGGGTGGAGTTTCCATGTTCTCCCCGTGTCTGCGTGGGTTTCCTCCGGGTTCTCGGGTTTCCTCCCACAGTCCAAAAACATGGATCAAGTTCATTGAATTCTCAAAAAAATTGCCCCCTATAGAGTGTGTCTGTGTGAGTGAGTGTGTGCCCAGCGATGGATTGGCGCCCTGCCCTGGGTCTATCTGCCCAGCGCCCGAGACGTTCTCCCCTGGATGGGCATGGGGAACCCCACCGCGACCCTAATAGAGGATAAAGATAATGAATTAATTAATGAATTTAGCAGCGGGCGGCACGGTGGCTTAGTGGTTAGCACGTTCGCCTCTCAGCACTAGGGATTCCCGGTTCGAATCCCCATCTGGGTGGAGTTTCCATGTTCTCCCCGTGTCTGCGTGGGTTTCCTCCGGGTTCTCGGGTTTCCTCCCACAGTCCAAAAAAATGGATCAAGTTAATTGAATTAACTCCGTCCCTCTGAAGACTTTAAAGTATCCGACAAGAAAATCGGCGTCCTTCCACGTCCGAGCTGTAACAAAAAATCAGCTCTCAATCATGAAGAGTTCTTTCTAAAGTTCCCAACGCTTCATCAGAGG
This sequence comes from Corydoras maculifer, assembly GCA_019802435.1. Lineage (NCBI taxonomy): Eukaryota > Metazoa > Chordata > Actinopteri > Siluriformes > Callichthyidae > Corydoras > Corydoras maculifer. Next base: position 112,275 of record JAFMOD010000047.1, on the reverse strand, counting down.
AACGCCATCTCTAACACGTGACCTAGCATAATGAGATCCTCTAAATGCTAATGTTAAGTCGGAGTTTAAAAAAAAGAGGTGGTTCTCAATGTCAGGTGATCAAGTCGATCACCTGGTATAAGTGCTTTCTCAATAGTCTATTAAGTGCTGTAATATAATATAATAATAAATAATAACAGTCTGACTAAAAGAAGAAAACAGGAGAATTAAAAATATTTAATAAACATCATTTAATAAAACTAAACTGTAAACTTATCATTAATAAATAATCCCTTGTGGTGTTTAAAATTAAAAAGAGGTTATTATAAAAAATAAAGAAATTAATTTAAAAAGTTGTAAAAAATAAATAAATAAAAACCACCCATTAAAACACATTAAACACATTAAAACCAAGAATAATAAAGGGATTCAATTTGTACCATATATTTTATAATGAGGTTAGGTACCTGAGAAAGTGGCTAGAAAAGTACATTATATGTACATGTGGATAGCCATATCCCATGTCATACATACATTCGTTCATTCATTCATTATCTCCCGCTTTATCCTCTATTAGGGTCGCGGTGGGGTTCCCCATGCCCATCCAGGGGAGAACGTCTCGGGCGCTGGACAGGGCGCCAATCCATCGCTGGGCACACACTCACTCACACACACACACTCTATATGGGGCAATTTGGAGAATTCAATTGACTTGATCCATGTTTTTGGACTGTGGGAGGAAACCGGAGAACCCAGAGGAAACCCACGCGGACACGGGGAGAACATGGAAAGTCCACCCAGATGGGGATTCGAACTGGAAATCCCTAGTGCTGAGAGGTGAACGTGCTAAAGACTAAGCCACCGTGCCGCCGTCATGTCATACATGTATATGCATATTCGCTATGCATATATAAATACATAAACACATGTATACATCCAATTGTATGTAAAAATCATATTATTAATGAACTGAAAAATTGTTCCTCTAACCCTATAAATGTATAATTTTCTAAGAAATGCACTTGCCTAGTCAGGGGTCATTTAAGACTGAATTTTTAAACTTATTTTAATAAGTTAATGTTTTTATGTTTTTTAGTTAGATCTTAGCAATCTTATTATTTTATATTTCAGATCCCTATTTAATATCTTTTATTATTTCAATGTTGTTATTTTATCAATATAATAATTGTACAATTTTAGATTTTTAAATAATTTTAGGTATCTTATAGGATGTTTTTTAGGTATTTTATAACCTCATTTAACCTTCTTATGCCATTTGGTTTTATTAAAATATTTTATTTATTTTATTTTTATTTTAGTTATTTTATCTATTTTTATTTGCTTAACATAGGACCAAGAAATAAATAAGATCCCATCCCTGTAGGACCCCTTAACTCAACCGGGGACATTAAAGTCAACACTTCCACCTCTAAGCCTCAAAATGAACCTTAATGGACCATGATTACAATTCTGAACCTAACCCTAAACTTAACCTTAGTAACCTAACCATAAACTTAACCTTAGTAACCTAACCATAAATTTAACCTTAGTAACCTAACCATAAACTTAACCTTAGTAACCTAACCCTAACCCTAAACTTAACCTTAGTTCCCCTAAAACTAACCCTGAACTTAACCATATCCCTATCCTAAAAACTATTTCCCCCCTAACCCTAACCTTAACCTAACCCTAACCTAAACCTAACCCCTAAAAAATTTAAATTATAATTAGGAATACGGCTGCACGGTGGCTTAGTGGTTAGCACGTCCGCCTCTCAGCGCTAGGGATGGGCATGGGGAACCCCACCGCGACCCTAATAGAGGATAAAGCGGGAGATAATGAATGAATGAATGAACTATTATAAAGACAGTTGGCTGTAGTGAAGTTCTAGCTACAGTTCAGTAAACTTTAAAAAGATTATTTATTTGAAACTGTGGGTTTATTGTGTCAGCTATAGAGAGTATTTAGCAGCACTGAGAGAACTTTGGGTGTTTCGATGTCGTTTTAGTTCATTAGGCCATGATTTTTTTATGTTAAACGGTATTTTTTCGATTTTTGAATGTAGACTTTATTCACCCTCACACTCTCCAGTTCAGCTAATCAGTTGTAATCTGGCATTCAACAGAGGTTGTACATCGGTTTTAAAATTACAATGACGTAAGTGTTTTCCACAATAACAACAGTTTTAGACGGAAAATACCTTGAGCCAGGACAGGCACAGAACGGTAACAAAAAGATTGAACAAAACGGGTTTTGTGAGTTTTGCTGTGAACTTTAAGTCTGATGCAGGTGAGGGTGTAACCTGATGACGTTAAAGACACATTAATCTTTCTGTGGCACGTACCAAAATATTCAATACCAAAGGTATTCAATATAAAGAGATCACATTCTGAGTAGAATATTTCAGCTTTTTTTCTGAAAGGTCTGAGCAGACAATAAAGTGTTAGAGACTTTGCTTCTTGACATTGATATCTTTAAAGTTTCTATGTGACAAAGGGTGAACAGTACGAACAGTATGTGGACAGACTGACAGGGTGGAACACAGTGGGTAAACAGGGAGATCAAAAGGTTCTGTGTATACTGCGACACACACTGAAGTTTAACCGTGGACATACTTAGATTTAATAAAGACAACTTTCACTTTGATAGAAGAAAGGCTGTTCGTGAACACAGATTTATAAGTTTCACAGTCACTTCTGCTGTTTCCAAACTTTTAAGGTAAGGAATCGTCTGTTATCACTGTTCACGTCCTTCTGCTATGGAAATAATATAGCTGCTGTACTACTACTCTTTTACTCTACTGTATTTTACTATCTATAAACTATCATGTTTAGTCATCATTAAATACAACTGGGGCGGCACGGTGGCTTAGTGGTTAACACGTTCGCCTCCCAGCACTAAGGATTCCCGGTTCGAATCTCCATCTGGGTGGAGTTTCCATGTTCTCCCCGTGTCCCCGTGGGTTTCCTCCGGGTTCTCCGGTTTCCTCCCACAGTCCAAAAACATGGATCAAGTCAATTGAGTTCTCCAAATTGCCCCCTATAGAGTGTGTTTGTGTGAGTGAGTGTGTGACCACCGATAGATTGGCGTCCTGTCCTGGGTCTATCTGCCCAGCGCCCGAGACGTTCTCCCCTGGATGGGCATGGGGAACCCCACCGCGACCCTAATAGAGGATAAAGCGGAAGATAATTGATAAATGAATAAATACAACTGTTTAAATTAACCTTAACTACAACACGAGCTATTTGATTTTACAGATTTTACATTGTTTTATTGATGATGTAACATCAAGCTAAATTCATAATAACAAGCTTTAATACAGCAGTTAATGTAGAAGTGTGTGTGTGTATCTGTGTGTGTGTGTGCGCATGTGTGTGTGTCTAGATATTCTGAAAATCCAGCTTTTCTAGATGAATCAGAAGTTTGTGTCCTTTAAAATATTTAAAATAATGTTGGTATTCATTTAAATAAATGTATAAAAAGTATATGTGCAGAAACATACAGTTATGTACAAAAATAAGGACTCCCTGGCTTGTGTTTCATGTTTTCTTTATTTTCATAGTTTTATTAACAAAACACGCGTTGTTTTGGAAAAAAACATTTTGGAAAAAAATATTCATTCATTCATTATCTCCCGCTTTATCCTCTATTAGGGTCGTGGTGGGGTTCCCCATGCCCATCCAGGAGAGAACGTCTCGGGCGCTGGGCAGATAGACCCAGGACAGGGCGCCAATCCATCGCTGGGCACACACTCACTCACACAGACACACTCTATAGGGGGCAATTTTTGAGAATTCAATTAACTTGATCCATGTTTTTGGACTGTGGGAGGAAACCGGAGAACCCGGAGGAAACCCACACAGACACGGGAAGAACATGGAAACTCCACCCAAATGGGGATTCGAACCGGGAATCCCTAGCGCTGAGAGGCGAACGTGCTAACCACTAAGTCACCGTGCTGCCCGGAAAAAAATATTTTTTTATATTTTTATCAAGAAAGCCCATTTTAGTTGTAATTAGTTTGTAATTTTAAAAAAATAGCAACTGTTCTTCACAATGTTTTGATTAGAAATCAAAACATTCTGGGACTAAAAAAAACTATACATGAGCTTACATGTGCACTAGTTTAATTAAAGATGAGGAAGCCTTAATTAAAGATGATCATTTATCATTATATTTTACTTCGTTTATGATATAAATGCTAACAAGGTCTCTGTCTTTATAAAGGAAATGTTCTTTCACTGGCGTCGTGTTCGACGTGTTCTGGGCCATGTTCTGCTGTTTGTCCTCTTTCTTTCTTTCACAGGTAAGAGAAAACATTACATTCAATCAGAACATCATGCCTATAATAGGCTATAATAATCTGTAGAACTGTTCCTGTAAAAAAGTAAAAGCCAACATGTTTGGTATATCAGTGCAGTAAGATTGCGAAACCTGCCAGACATGACAGGTAAAAAAAAAAAAAGAAAACCAGGTTTAAAGGTTTTTTGTGAAAACCAAAGCCAGTGAAGTAAAGAAAATGGTTCATATAAATAGTAGTAGTTGGTAAAAAGTTTTTTGTTAACCTTTTTATTTCAAACTGCCAGACGAGTGTTTCCTACGGCAAACTGTGTAGAAAAAACATAAACTGTATGACTTCCTGTCCTCCGCGAGCAGAATCATTCATTCATTCATTCATTATCTCCCGCTTATCCTCTATTAGGGTCACGGTGGGGTTCCCCATGCCCATCCAGGGGAGAACGTCTCGGGCGCTGGGCAGATAGACAGGACAGGGCGCCAATCCATCGCTGGGCACACACTCACTCACACAGACACACTCTATATGGGGCAATTTGGAGAATTCAATTGACTTGATCCATGTTTTTGGACTGTGGGAGGAAACCGGAGAACCCGGAGGAAACTCACGCAGACACGGGGAGAACATGGAAACTCCACCCAGATGGGGATTCGAACCGGGAATCCCTAGAGCTGAGAGGCGAACGTGCTAACCACTAAGCCACCGTGCCGCCGCGAGCAGAAGCATCTGTTTCAAAAAGCAGTCAGTTCAGTTTCTCATCTTCTTTCACTAAAATCCCATGAGATCCAAAAACTACGACATACACTTTATAACTCTCAGTCTGGAACCAACTAAACACACTGGACTTGTCTACTATTCATTGTTATACCCAACACTGCACTGGTTGGTTAGTGTTATATTAATCTGTATTTTATTATTTAAAATAATGTATTGTATATCACACACTGACATGAATGTGAAGCGCTCAGAGATGTGTGTTATTTTTTTTAATGATTTCATGCTTGGACAACCGGCTATGGAATTATGGAAAAACACATTTGTTTTGGTTCTGATATTAATATTTGTACTTTTATTTGAATTTTTTAGCTACCACTGAGTCAAAAAACACAAGCAAATTAGGCACAACACGCATCACTAATGCAGGTGGGTTAACTTAATTAAACACAGATGATTTATTATTGTCTTTTTTCATGCTTTTTATTATTTTATTAATCAAAGTGTTTTTGCTTTATTGTCATGTCATTATTTGAAAATCAGCCTTAGACCTTATTCAATAGATATTTTTCTTTTAATAATACATGCATTATTGAGATTCATTATTAATAGTTCATCCATTTAATCTAGCACCAATACCAAAACCATGTGACTTCTCAGTAAACTGCAGTGACGAAAGTAAGTATTAAACTGTAAAATGCTTAATATTTGCAAACGATAAAATAATGTGATCGTCAGTGGTGTTCTGTCTTTCATGAGGTGTGTACTACTGGATGAAGATCAGGATCAAAGTAAAAGAAAAAGTGTCTAATTACAATGAGTTGAATATAACCAAATTGGTAAGTGAATGATGGCAAACTCATTTTATATGTTTAAATGTTAAATGTCTGTTTTTTCATTAAAAAATAATTATAATAATTGTAATTAATTTGATTAATTAGATTTTAATGGCGAGGCTTTGACAGGGTTTTTATTCCAGATATTCTTTTTTAGTTTCTAAGTGTTTAGTTTATAGACTTGAAAAACTCTGAAAACATAAAAAAATTTTAAGGAGAGAAGACAGGGTGGCACCCCCACAATAGAAAAGTTGGTACCGACCAATCACAATAAATATATATATATATATATATATAGACAGACAGATACTTTATTGATCCCAAAGGGAAAGTCAGGGCAACCAGCAGCTGTTCCATTCTCCACGAATTAAACAACAACTTAAAAACTTGATATACATTGTACGATAAAAATAAAAAAACAGTCCCAGGTTCGATTCCCGGTGCCACCAAGTACTCTAGCTAAAGTGAGTAAGGAACCTAATCCCAATTGTTCATTGGGTGCTGTGTACAGGGCTGCCCACTGCTAGGGGCACTTTACAGTAGGTCTACAGATAAACTTGGTTATATGCATTTTATAATCCAGTATTATTTAATTTGTATTATTATTATTATTATTATTATTATTATTATTATTATAAATATGTTTTTTCAGGTTCGAAATCACATTATTGACAACTTAGATGAATGTATTTCATTTGTTTTAACTGCTACGTCATCAAAAATATCCACAGTCCTGAACGGCAACGATGCATTCGGTGTTCCTTTTCCGAATCCATTTCTTAACATGACAAATGGAACAAACAGGTAACGAAAACTTTTTAAAGAAGGCAATTATAAAAACATGTAAAATTGTCCTATATAAATGTCACAAAGTTCTTTATAAATGTCACCATTTCAACAGCTTGGCTGAACCCAGTTCATTCAACAGATCAACAGTCATATCTACAAAACAAAAAAAAAGTAAAATACCAGGTTGAAATGATGGACTTTAGATAAACTGATAAACAAACCTCAATCAACTTCTAGCAACTTTGGAATAAATGGGCCAAAATGGCTTTAGAATAAAGTGACTGACTGATAAAGTTATATAAAAAAATATTTCAGTTATTTTTGCTAAAAATATTTTAACAAACATGAATACCCTGTGCTACGGCTGAAGAGAAGTGAATGTGCAAAATAGCAACGTGAGCACAGAGCTACCGTGACAACAAGTGACCCTGACTCGATATTTTCCAGATGCCCCAGTACTTATCCTAAAAGATGAAGTGTGTGAATTCATAATGTTTTGATAATTTCAGAAGTTTTGATATTACATTTGACGATTTCCTGTTCAATTAATTTTATTATTATTGTTTAATTATTGTTTATTTATTAATTGTTTTATAATTTAAAGTAAAAGAAAAGCTTTTGAAATTGCAACATTATCTAGAGGTGTGGTGTATTTTCTGACAAGAGTGCTGTATTATTGTATAAATAAGTAATTTGATGGAAAGGATAAAATCAGAATGCGTTTTATAATCTGATATGAAATGTATCTTATTTTTTAGTCAAATAAATGAAATTGAAAAAACATCAAAAGTAAGCCATTTTAAATATAGTATATTGTGTTATATTTAATAATTAATATTTATAATAACCATTTATAAAAAAAAAATCTTTTTTTCATTTCAGAATGTGGATATCATGTGTCGTATGATGACTGAAAGGTTAGTTAATTCGACTTTAGTTTGCATAGAATATACATTTTGCTAAATGAATGTTATACCAAATCATTGCAATAACTGATCATTATTTACTTTTATTATTTAGTTAAAACTTTTTGTCACATTATTTTTCACAATAATTCTTTAACATGTTTAATGTTTATTTATGACGTCTGTGATTTTGTCAGACCACTGAGAGTTTAAAATCTCAATTTTACACAAAACTAGCCTTTTAATTCCATATCTCAGAATCTTCAGTTCAGCTGGGTTTAGCTGGAATTATCAGAAGCTCGGTTTTGTCACATACATTTAAAATTGTGCTTGTTTGGTTATAATTTATAATTCCAACCATGTTTTCCAATCATAGACCTAAAGAGATTACATGTGAAGTTGTACTGATGGTGGATCAGATTATTAGTTCATGCTGCATTAATAAAGCTATAAGCAACATTTCAGAAAGCTTCATTAAAGCCGTTGTGGTGGAAAATCGAGCAGAGCGAGTGGGTAAGCACCGGTCATTACCCTTCTTTATGTTTTAAATTTTAAACTGAGGTTTAGATTTTGATAGTATAAGTACTCATTAATAACATTGCTTAGAAGAAATGAAAAGCAATTTAAAAATTGTGTCCAGAATATATAGATAATGTAATTTAAATAATTAAATTACTTTAACAGTGAAAGGGATTTGTGGACGGAATGCATCATCTACAGGATACGAAAAGTGCAAAGGCTCTTACAGCTTAAAAGATGGCTGTAAAGCCACAGGTAAAGTTTCCTGGTAAGTAAGCAACGTTTCTATGTATGTATTTATTTAAAACTAAATTTACCATAATACAAACCTAAAAAGTTTTGTTTGCAAATTAAAAGTCATATATTGAGAGAAATAACGTCCCAGTAAATGTAATAAAAAGTCAGTGCTTTGATGCTAAGAGCATAAGGGTAACGATTTAAAGTTACGGGCGTGGTAGCTCAGTGGTTAGGGCATTGGACTGGCAATCTGAAGGTTGGGAGTTCAATTCCCAGGTCCACTGAAGTTACCAGTGTGGGTCCTTGAGCAAGGCCCTTAACCCTCATTGCTCCAGGGATGATGTAATTAACCCTGTGTTCACCTTGTAAGTTGCTTTGGATAAAAGCGTCCAATAAATGACCAAATGTAATGTAAATAAAAAGTTAACATGTTCTTTTTCCCGACGACACCAAAGATAAATTGCAGATGTTAACTGCTGCCTGCTGATTTAAATGAACTGTGGTGCCAGTTCTCACGCCATATCTTTCAAACAGCATCATTCTGAAAAGATCTTTCTAGTTCCGTCTGTCTGTCTATTCTGTAAGCACTTGATATACATTTATTCATTCATTATCTCCCGCTTTATTCTCTATTGGGGTCTCGGGGGGGTTCCCCATGCCCATCCAGGGGAGAACGTCTCGGGCGCTGGGCAGATAGACCCAGGACAGGGCGCCAATCCATCGCTGGGCACACACTCACTCACACAGACACACTTTAAACGGGGCAATTTTTTGAGAATTCAATTAACTTGATCCATGTTTTTGGACTGTGGGAGGAAACCGGAGAACCCGGAGGAAACCCCCGCAGACACGGGGAGAACATGGAAACTCCACCCAGATGGGGATTCGAACCGGGAATCCCTAGCGCTGAGAGGCGAACGTGCTAACCACTAAGCCACCGTGCCGCCAGCACTTGATGTAATTTCTTTAATTATAAAAAAAGATTTGCAAATCATAAAATGAAGTTTAGGTGATTTTAATAAACGTACTAACTTGTGTTGTTCTGTCACTTTAGATAAAGGCAGAATGACTGAACGCAGTATAAATGTTTTAATTGTTCTGGGACCAGACTATTCTTATTTACTCTGATACGTTGCAAAACAATTTATAGAACCTTTATAAGCATTACTAAACATAATGCAAACATTCATTTTATTAACATTAGCAGTGGGAACAGTGAGACGGTGTATATTTCTCTCGATGTTCCAGACCAGGTGAGCTGCAGCATTGATTTCGGTAAGTTACATTTCATGAGAAGAATTAGAATCAGAATTAGAATACTTTATAAATACCTGGGGGAGTTGCAATATTTCTGTATTATTATTATTTTTTTATTATTATTTTTATTATTATTATTATTATTATTAATATTATTATTATTATTATTATCCTTTAAAATTGCCACCCTTAAAGAAGTATTTCTATATCAAAAAAACATATAACATAATTTTTGTTGTATAATTTACATACAATTTTTGTTTAAAACCAACGTACGTTTCCAAAAAAGCAACATTAACAAATTAATAAATCTGAAAAAATCTATTTTTTTTACATCAATCTGTGGATAACAAACAAATGTTTACAGTGTTTCTATGACAACATAATTCTAATTATTAATACGATCACATTTAAAAATTGATGCCTGAAAATCGTTTCAAAGTGTGAGAACATCTCAAATGACTTCAGACCAACAGAACATGCTGTCATTTATTCACAAAATTGAAATATTAATGATTTTTTTTTTTAAATAGAGTTTATTCTTGCATTATTGATGCTATAAAACTGTTGTTATTTTTCTTAAAAAGCCGTGGTAACAGGACGCTTCACTTTTTGAAAAGGAATTGTGTGTGCCGGGTTAAGGCTTGAATATTGAATATAAATATTAATCAGCGATTTCCACTCATAGTCTCTACCATCTTGATTTCTCTTAAATCACTAAATCTTAAACTTAAACTAAATGTTGATGCTTTTTATGTAATTTAATTATTCATTAAATGATTAAGCCAGATTATTCCTTTTTTCCAGAAAGGCCTATGAATTACTGTTATTGTGCCCAGTACTGTAGCAGCAATGGTAAGATTCTAATAAATTCATATTAAGGTAGTTTCAATAGACTGTAATTGTTTTAACTTTTAACTTAAATTTGTTTTTATGTTTTTTCTTTTTGTATAGCTTCTTATTACAGTTTTGATATAAGCACAACAAATCCGATCTCCAACATAAGCTCTCTGGTGAGATCATAATGATTTTTTTTTTAACTAAAAATAAATATAATAACTGAAATTAGTTCAGATGGTAAAAAATTACATTTTTACTTCATAGATCTTGAACATGTTGGGAAATTCAACATGTAACATCTCGGAGTAAGTTATATAATATATATATTATTTATTAGCTCAGTGGTTAGGGTGTTGGACTATCAATCTGAAGGTTGGGGGTTCAAATCCCAGGTCCACTGAAGTTACCAGTGTGGGTCCTTGAGCAAGACCCTTAACCCTCATTGTTACAGGGATGTTGTGATTAACCCTGTGCTCACCTTGTAAGTCGCTTTGGATAAAAGCGTCTGCTAAATGGCCCAATTTATTTATTTAATTTATATATAATATTTGGGGTAACTAGGAAGCTAATCTACACAAGCAGGTCACTGGCCATAGTTCTGACTAACATGCCCTTTTAGGAGAATACGGCGGACAAATTCACATAGTGCAGACAACCCAGAAGAGTCACGGAAACCTGGCACAACATCAACGTCTCTGACCACACTATTCAGAATGAACATGTTATCAAACCAAAAAAGCTGTTGTTAAAGTAGATAAGACCTGCCGTGGGGCGCTGATGCTTTTTGTCACATTCAGTTCAAACACTGCTCACTGTTGGTGGAGCTGATGGTTACACAGTGCCTTAATAATATCGCTGTTTATATCCCTCTGAGCTCCAGCAGCAACAATACGACTTACTGAATTCACAAGTTGGCAAATCAGAAAGCATAGTTTCCATCTTGACTGGATGTTTAAACTATGCAGCCACAAAGTGTTCTCTGGAGTCTCTAGACTGGGACCAGCAGCATGAGGAACAGCTCCATCCACAAGGCTGTCAGGATATTCAGCTGCCTCCCTACTCTGCCCCCCCCCCCATGCACTTTGCATTCACGTTAAAAAAATGATTAATAACTGAACGATGAGTAAATGACGTTTACTGTTACAATTATAATATATAAATGCATTGATTAATCTGCATTAATGAAAGATGCCCTGATTACATTTTTTTAATTCAGCTCAGTGTGCCAGGACCTGAGGAACATATTTATTACTTATGAGGTAAATTTACTGTAAAGTACAAGTTCATGTGACTTTTTGAAAAGAAAAAAGAAAAGAAAAACAACCAGTGATCTGATTTTCATACAGGGTTTAAATGTGCAGTGTGACTCCATTGAAAGGTAATTAAAATGTTTGGTATCATTATAGAACATTTTGAAAGTGTTCTTTTCATTTTAACAATTCACTTTTAATTTGCTAGTCTGCAGGTCTGCATTGTGATAGTTAAATTGCGGCGTGCAGTATCGTTATGTTTGCTCAGCTCGGCATTGCTGAGTGCGTTTCAGAGTCAGAGCGGCGTTCAGGTCTCCGGCTCCGTCAGCAGAGTGGGTATGTTTGCTCTACACCTTCACTTCTAGAGCTGCTACTGAATCTCTTAGTTATAATAATCTATTAATAATCATTTAATAACTAATCTATATTTAATATTATATTTTATAATTAGAACTACACAATGTGAGCAGAATAATCTTGTTTTTTAGCCATATGCAGCTGGGAAAACAGTACGAATGTAGATCTTTTAAACTCAAGCTTCAAGCGAGTTTCAGTTAATCTGACTTCTTCTGAATTATGCCAATTTCAAGGTCTGGGAAGCTATTTAAATTACTGGTAAGTAAAGTTACCATTTTCACAGAGTTATTACTGTAGGCATGTGTAACGGATAGAATCATTTATTAAAAAAGTTAATTTTTTAAAGCAACAAGGGAGAAGATGTGTCTGTACTACTGATGGAGAGTTGTAATGAAAGTCCAGGAACTGAAGTCACCACCAGTATGTCTTCATCACCTTACATACACCACAGCATTATCTAAAACCACCACAAAATGTGACTTTTATACACACTGATTCTTACATTAAATCACATCGATACAATATAATTACATTTTACAAAACAAAATAGAACCTGGGCGGCACGGTGGCTTAGTGGTTTAGCACGTTCTCCTCTCAGCGCTAGGGATTCCCGGTTCGATCCCCATCTGGGTGGAGTTTCCATGTTCTCCCCGTGTTTGCGTGGGTTTCCTCTGGGTTCTCCGGTTTCCTCCCACAGTCCAAAAACATGGATTAAGTTAATTGAGTTCTCAAAATTGCCCCTGTAGAGTGTGTCTGTGTGAGTGAGTGTGTGCCCAGCGATGGATTGGCGCCCTGTCCTGGGTCTATCTGCCCAGCGCCCGAGATGTTCTCCCCTGGATGGGCATGGGGAACCCCACCGCGACCCTAATAGAGGATAAAGCGGGAGATAATGAATGAATGAATAAAAATAGAACCTACGGATATGAAACACATGCAGAAAAGTTTAGAGATTTGTAAATATAGGTAATTGAGTACTGTTAACCAAAAAAACTTAAGTTCGGAATGTTCAAATATTTGGATCTTTTTAAAAGTAGAACTAAAAAGAGAAAGTCCATAAGTTAAATTAAAGTTGGCTTGTTAAAGTCTGTCTAGGCGTTAATATACTTTGGGACACATGGTGCTGGATATCCACGTACATTTACATTTTGCATCCACATACTTTTGGACAAATGCCTCTGGGTGTCCACATAGTTGTTTCACATGTAACTAATAGTTTGACCGGACATAAGCTGTATCTAATATTTGGACAGATACATCAAATTTTTTAAGACGTACTATTGTAAAAAGAGCTATTTAAATATATAAACTTAAACTTGAAACTTTGGGCTACAATTTGTTATTTGGCCACACAAGACCCTTATGTAATATTATAACCAGATCTGAGATGTATCTAATATTTTGGCCACTCATTAGATGTACTTAGGACTTAAGCGTATCAGATGATGTGTTACCATAGGAACAGGTTTATGCTTTATTTTTTACTAGCTTGACCTTTTCCTGCACACAGTGTACCTGTTTCTTTTTGATTTTGTGCCTCACTATACTGAGCTTTCATTATTCTTCAGCTGCAGCTGAAAAAGCAGAGGCTCTTCTCAACATGAGCCAGAATGCATCAGCTTTGAACTCCACACAAGTGTCCGAGCTGGTGTCTCAGTTGGAGTCGCTCCTCTCTGGACCCAACGTCAGCGTGGCTCTGGGAAACACATCCATCAACATTGTCAGTAATTTACTGGATGCACAGCCACAGGCCATAGCATCTTCTTCAAACAGGTGAGATGTGTGAATGTTTTGAAGTGAATGTTTTACTTGGTGACTTTTATAACTTGCCCAGCGATGGATTGGCGCCCTGTCCTGGGTCTGTCTGCCCAGCGCCCGAGACGCTCTCCCCTGGATGGGCATGGGGAACCCCACTGCGACCCTAATAGAGGATAAAGCGGGAGATAATGAATGAATGACTTTTATAACTTGGTGATTAGTGTTTTGTGAGTTAGTGAGTTGGATGTATCTGCCCAGCGCCCCAAATGTGTTTCCCTGAATAGGCATGGGTAGGAGGGTAGAGGATTATGATAACAAATTAATATGTAAAGTGATCGAACATTTGGTATTGCCACATTGCAGGTCAAAATGTTACCTTCTGTGATATAGACACAGAATTTTTTGTAAAAATTCATGGTTTTTTTTTTCTTTTTGTTGCACAGGATTATTCAGATTGTGGACACAGTCAGCTTAAAGCTTGTTGTGCAGGGAATGAATCAAAGTATTTTTTCCCCATCTGTTGCTTTGGCGGTAAAAGCTGAGAACGGCAGTGATTTTCAGCAGACGTCGTTTGTTATTACAGATCCTTTCAACCTGCAGGTAATAAACTATAAAACATTGTGATGCAAAAATAGTTCGTTTCATTATGACCTGATATCATTATCACCTGGTTATAAACCGACACTGAAATGAATCCACGTCAGTCAATCAGTCAGCTTTTATCATAATGTTGAACCTGAAAAATAATCAGAGCTTCTTTATTCACGACTATAAACATTTTGACAGACTGTGTTTCTTACTGTGTTTGTGTTCTGCACATCTCTGAATACATAATGATTTTAATAAGATTACAATTATAAAAATTCTATTTTTTCCTCAGATCATGTCGAGGGATTCTGCACCGGTGCAGGTCCTCATGCCTCAGGGTTCTATCAGCCTTCCTGCCTCCCTCACACAGAAGCTCACTCCTGAGCAGCAGAAACTGGCCTCCAGAGTACAGTTTATTTTCTATCAAAAGGACACTCTTTTCATGGTATGTCCTGAATAATGTCATTAAAATCGTTTTTAAATCCAGTTTTGTTGCATAAACCTGACCAGGTTATACTTCACCGTGTTATTAAAGGGACTTTATTTTTATATATAGACTTTATTATGACATTTCCAAATGCCAGCGTTCTCATGTTTCCTGACTCTATAGGATCAATCACTCAACCAGAGCAAGCTGATCAGTAAAGTTTTGGCTTCCAGTGTGTCTAACTTGTCCATCTCAAACCTCCCAGAAGACATTGTTATTATGCTGAAGAACACAGAACCCGTTATGGTCAGTCCAAATAAGTTAATATGACTATATGCAATAAAACTTTATAGATATATTATATAGAAAAGATATTCACAATTTTTTTTTACATGATACTGATTCTATCATTTTCTACACAGGAAAACTCCTCAATATCATGTGTGTTTTGGGATTTCAGCCTTAATGGTAAGAACAAATTTACATGGTCTGAAAGTTTTATATCTAAAATGAATTCTTTGGTTAACTTTTGTAAAATAAATAATATTTTGAAGCTGCGATGTGCCAGCTGTCCACATGTTTGCTGATATACTATATATTTTTCATACTACATTATGTATAATCATTCATTCATTCATTCATTATCTTCCGCTTTATCCTCTATTAGGGTCGCGGTGGGGTTCCCCATGCCCATCCAGGGGAGAACGTCTCGGGCGCTGGGCAGATAGACCCAGGACAGGGTGCCAATCCATCGCTGGGCACACACTCACTCACACAGACACACTCTATAGGGGGCAATTTTGAGAATTCAATTAACTTGATACATGTTTTTGGACTGTGGGAGGAAACCGGAGAACCCGGAGGAAACCCACGCAGACACGGGGAGAACATGGAAACTCCACCCAGATGGGGATTCGAACCGGGAATCCCTAGAGCTGAGAGGAGAACGTGCTAACCACTAAGCCACCGTGCCGCCCATGTATAATCATGATATTAAAATATAAATAGGAGGTGAAATTACATTTTAGTTTTCACATAAGTACTATTTTTAAAAGAGACTTGTTTACCCAATTAACACAGAAAATATATCACATATGAAATCATTCATTTAAGCATCACAGACACTCACTGTGTAGTTAGCAGGAGGTCAGCATCTTACTGCACGCTGCCCGCTCTTCCTTTCAACACGAGACTGACCGTGTTCTGACCGTACACTGCGTGGACATACTGTACACCCGCCCCCATCTCCATGTTCAGAAAATAAGGCATCAGATCAGCGTCAGATCAGCGGAGCGACCTTTGCTCCCCGTCTCTCTCTCGATTCCCAATAACAATCACATCTGATTTAAATGTACGTAGCTAAGCTGTCCTTCTCTCCGTGCTATTTGCCGGAGCAGGTTTAATAAAAAAGCGATTTCTGTGACGCTGATTCCCAAAATGTAAATCTCCTTCTTTCGCCGTGTTACCCTTTATGATTTAGGGGTCGCCACAGCAATGAACTCACATTCAGACTTTTAGGTTCAGTGTTTTACACACAGACTACAGGGACAATTTAGAGCAGCCGATTCACCTTAAATCCATCTTTTTGGACTGTGTGAGGAAACCCATGTGGACATGGGGAGAACAAGCTAACCACTAAGCCTCCCTAATTTCACAATAATATTATTATTATATTAACATGATGCGTGTAAAAAGGTTTCAAAATTCAGATCTCAGTTCAGAAAGTGTGGACTCACCCGCCTTACATTAACAGAAGAAACAAAAGCCATGTGACCCTCACACTGCTGCATCAACCAAATGAGACGCTGGGTTAATGATCATGATTCCGAAAACTCTAACTGCTTCCTCT
Organism: Corydoras maculifer; assembly: GCA_019802435.1. Lineage (NCBI taxonomy): Eukaryota > Metazoa > Chordata > Actinopteri > Siluriformes > Callichthyidae > Corydoras > Corydoras maculifer. Next base: position 95,676 of record JAFMOD010000047.1, on the reverse strand, counting down.
CCAACTTACTGACATGCTGACCTGCTGAGTTCTCTCACTTATAAGCTGATTTGGATGAAAGAGTCTCAGAAATGAGGGAATCTAAACGTAACGAGTTCTATGATCTAACTTTACATTGATTGAAATGTCACTGATAGGTGTTTCAGGAGGTTGGAGCTCAGAGGGTTGCACTTTGCTGAATCACTCTGAACATGAGACGACCTGTGGCTGCAGCCATCTCACCAGCTTTGGTGTGCTGTTGGTAAGAGGAGCACTGGAAATAAAGAACATCCTGAAACTGAACCGAAAAGTCTTTACATTACATGAAATTATAGTTCATTTTATATAATACATCAAAACGTCATGCAAAAACGCAAAACATTGAAATCAGCAGTCCGGTTTCAGTATTCATTTTAAATAACTATTTATTTGTACTTTATTATTCTTTGTAATCGTGGTGTTTCAGCTCCCAGACTGTGCTTTCATCATCTGTGTAAACTATTTTGAAACGGTGACCAGAAAAATGAAATTGGAGTAAATTTTAAGTACACTAATATCTAAACTAATAATCTTTTTTTTTTAATATCAGGACATTTCTGGAGAGGGAATAAACAATCCGACACAGGCAGCCATCTTGTCTTATATCACTTATGTTGGCTGTGGCATCTCTGCCATTTTTCTCTCTGTGACTTTACTCACATATCTGGCTTTTGAGTAAGTATTTTTTAATGAATATTGTATGTAATATGTAAATTAGACTTTTAAGCTGTAAATCCTCTCTCATAGGAAACTCCGTAAAGACATTCCATCTAAGATCCTGATCCAGCTGTGTTTGGCTACGCTTCTGCTGAACCTGGTGTTCCTGCTGGATGCTTGGTTGGCTCTCTACACTAAAATCGAAGGCCTTTGCATCTCCACCGCTTTCTTTCTGCATTACTTTTTGTTGGCCTCGTTCACCTGGATGGCCCTGGAGTCTGTCTACATGTACCTGGCTGTAGTTAAAGTTTTTAATACCTATTTTTCCCGCTTCATGGTAAAATTAGGACTTTTTGGCTGGGGTATGTAGATCAATATTTGATTATGTTCCTATATAATTCAGTTTGGTTTAATTCATTTTTTATATTAAAAGTTGTTGTTTTTTTTCTTCATAAAGGCATTCCTTTGGTTGTGGTGATCATTGTGATAGCCATTAATAAAAACAATTATGGACTAATGTCATATGGAAAATTTGAAAACGGAACTGATGAATTGTAAGTCTATTTTTACAGAAAACACACACATACAGTTTTCAATGTGGTTAAAACATCTGGGAAAAAGCTCCAAAAAGTTTCTATAAACACAAAGAGAGCCGGAGCAGTCGCTCATTCAGTTCGAATGAAAACATGAACAAAATATCAATTAAAAAAAGAATAATGGCTCATGGCGGCACGGTGGCATAGTGGTCAGCACGTTCGCCTCTCAGCACTAGGGATTCCCGGTTCGAATCCCCATCTGGGTGGAGTTTCCATGTTCTCCCCGTGTCTGCGTGGGTTTCCTCCGGGTTCTCCGGTTTCCTCCCACAGTCCAAAAACATGGATCAAGTTAATTGAATTCTCAAAATTGCCCCCTATAGAGTGTGTCTGTGTGAGTGAGTGTGTGTCCAGCGATGGATTGGCGCCCTGTCCTGGGTCTATCTGCCCAGCGC
>JAFMOD010000047.1:17309-36617 GCA_019802435.1 Corydoras maculifer | reverse complement strand
TCTCTCTCTGTGTCTCTCTCTCTCTTCGTCTCTCTCTCTCTGTCTCTCTCTGTGTCTCTCTGTCAGTTCAACTGAAACACTGATCTGAGATAAAGTTTACATTAGTATTTTCTGTGAAAGCATGGCACTATGTGGAGTGTGTGTGAGAGAGTGTGTGTGTGTGAGAGAGAGTGTGTGTGAGAGTGTGTGTGTGTGAGAGTGTGTGTGTGTGAGAGACTGTGTGTGAGAGAGTGTGTGTGTGTGTGTGAGTGTATCACAGTGCTGAGTCACTGTCACACACAGCTGGATGGAGGATACATTCCGAGGATAACAGCCTCCAGACATTTAATAGGAAGAGATTCCCGGATCATTTCTTTAGCGGTGTCCATCAGCCTAAAGGAGAAACACGTAAAGGTCACCATCATCTGACCGCTCTGTTCTGTTCTGTCTGGTTACCCCCCCTGTAACCCCCCCCCCTGCGATTAAGTTAACATCCATTTAATTCAACAAAATGATTTTTTGTATTTCTTTAATTATTTAAAGAATCTTCAGCGCTCAGCGTTCAAAGCTTCAAAGCAATGAGGACTTGGCTTTGATTCCTAGGTGGCGCCATCATCCCTTTTCCTCCCACAGTCTAAACCCCCCCCCTAGAAGGTGAACTCAGCTCTGTATCTCAGTGGCACCCCCCAGTGGTGATGTGTGAGTGTAACTGCTCTGAGATCAGTTCAGGTTTAAGTTGATTTATTCATACAGATGTTTTTAGAACAGTTCAGTTCCTCAGAGCAGCTTCAGAGTTCTAAACCTGAACCCCCGGAGAGCCCCATCCTGCAGAAAGAGGAACCGTGTCACTTACCCACACAGAGGTCTGCTCTTACGGATCTCAAAGAACTGCGTCCCCGTGTGGTTGTATCTGGCGGCGGTTCAGGACACACTGAGATTGTGAGAGGACATTCATTTATACATTTAGAACGTACGACACACAGTCTGCAGCTCATCACGTTTCAGAAGAACTGGGACGAAGCCGTGGAACCGAACCCGTCCACTGTGCAACAGGAACTGAAAATCTGGAACCAGAACATGGTGAGACCAGCTTCTAGAGTCAGTCATGTCCATGGTTCTGTCTGCTCTTTACAAAAACAGATCTCAGAGTTCACGTGCTGCTGTTCAACATCTTGACCGTTACCAACGAATCGAGTTCAGCTCTGAACCTGTGATCAAACCGAGACGCAAATCTGTAGAACCTCCATTAATGTAAAGGTTCCACCAAAGGTTCCACCGCTGGACAAGCTTACATTGGTATAATGAGAGACCTGCAGTCCAGTGCACACACACACACACACACACACACACACACACACACACACACACACACACACACACGCACACACGCTACAGATTCCATATGGATTTTTATAAAGCATCCTACATTCTAAACATGGAGTTCCTTCATTCATTCATTCATTCATTATCTCCCGCATCATCCTCTATTAGGGTCGCGGTGGGGTTCCCCATGCCCATCCAGGGGAGAACGTCTCGGGCGCTGGGCAGATAGACCCAGGACAGGGCGCCAATCCATCGCTGAGTACACACTCACTCACACAGACACACTCTATAGGGGGCAATTTGGAGAATTCAATTAACTTGATCCATGTTTTTGGACTGTGGGAGGAAACCGAAGAACCCGGAGGAAACCCACGCAGACACGGGGAGAACATGGAAACTCCACCCAGATGGGGATTCGAACCGGGATTCCCTAGCGCTGAGAGGCGAACGTGCTAAACCACTAAGCCACCGTGCCGCGGAGTTCCTTTAATCAATTTAAAATTTAAACTGTTCTTCTGAAGGTATTTTAATTCATGCCTGGTTCCTGGTTTGTTTTGTACGTGTGTGTGTGTGTGTGTGTGTGTGTGTGTGTGTGTGTGTGTGTTATATGCAATGTTCTAGCAGGTAAAAGATACTGCAGGTTCTTCATGTAGTTCTGGACAGCGTGAAGCCAATCGGGGACAGACATGGACGGCCTGAAGCTGGGAACCAGAGGAACCGGCTGCTGCAACAGAGAACAAGCACAGCGGCCAATCAGCTATCAGCAATCAACAATCAGCAGCCAATCAGCTGAGAGCCAGAGGAACTTGTTTCCACCCGCCCCCGCCCCCGTCCCGTCCCATCCCACCCCGTCCCACCCTGAGGGGGTGAAACCACAGATAAACGAGGTTACGTGAACATTTGGGTCATTCTGCAGACACCTTCATCCAAAGCAACTTTTAAAGACTGGATTTGAGATTCGGGATGGTTGGGGTCAGAGCACAGGGTTGATACAGCGCCCCCTGCAGTAATGAGGATTAAGGGCATTACTTAAGCACCCACAGTGGTAACCTCAGTGGACCTGGGATTTGAACCCACAACCTTCTGATTGATGGACCAACACCCAAACCACTGAGCTACCTCACCCTACAGACAGTGTTGGGGTGGCCCCCGGCCCCGGCCCCCGAGTCTGAATAAATAAACCAGGTTTCATGCTGAAAACACAAAACATCCGAGTGATCTCTAACACACACATGGTTTTATACTTCATCATTCTCTTTCGATCTGTTGATGAGCATGTTCTCCCTCATCAATTAGAGGCTCTGTGTTTCCCATGAGGCTCTGTAAGCTCCAGAAGTAAATGGACATCTGATCATGTGACTGTCAACATCCAGGCAAATGAACACACATGGACAAAAGTATGAGGACACACCTCTCAGTCAGTGAGTTCGGTTCCACCATCGAACCCGCAGCCATGCATTCCCCGCTGCACGCTTTACCATGACAGTGACAGTTTGGGGAAGGCCCTTTCCTGTTGGAGCATGCCTGAGCTCCGGTGCACAAGGTCCAGTGCACCCAACCCCTTTGGGATGAATTGGAACAGAGACTGTGACTGCTCATCACTGCATTCCAACCTCAGAGTGACCTGATGAGACCGGCCGGCCTGATGAAAGGAAAGGTCACAGTGGGGTTACATACACCCCTCCCACACCAGAATGAGACAGGGCCTTCCCCAAAATGTTTCGTCTCTATGCAACAGAACCCTTTGATCTTTTATATGAAGAGCCGGTGGATGGTTAGGGGGGGGTTCCACTTACTTTGGTCACGTGCGCCGCGTTCCGGATGCGCTCCACCATGGCCTGTCCGTCAGGATGCAGTCTGACCACGTGACTCCACATCCGCTCCCAGGTGGCGCTGTCGATGGGGAACCCGGTGCGGTTCACGTGAAACGGCGCGCCGCCCTCCCTCTCATCCTCCTCCCCGGAGGAGCGGCCGGGGCCGGGGGGCGCGGGGCCGGGGGGCGCGGGGCAGGCGGCCGCGTCGGCGCTCTTGGAGCGGCCCGCTCTGCCCGGCTGGCCTGCGGAGCTCGGTCCCGTCATCGTGCCGCTCTACCCCCGCCCTGCTGCCGCCGCGCTACCGCCGCGCCATGACCGGCGCCCGGCCTCAGACTGAGGATGAGGATGATGACGTCATGCTGGAACCCACAGCAGACGGGCTCGCGGCGGTGACGTCAGAGACCACCAGCATAAAGCCGCTGAATGTGAGCGTCGGCGGATGACTCGGTTCCGGACGGCTCGGTTCCTGATGCCTCGGTTCCGGACGGCTGGGTTCGGTTCGGGCGGTGCTGCGCGGCGGGTCCTCTGATGACAGAAGGCGTTATTTTGTTACATTGTTGCGTTTAATCCTATTCCTTTGATCTCGCGGCTCCACGCTCCTCTGACCGAGCCGCTGTCCGCACAGCGTAACGGCTCAGCCAATCACGAGCCTGCATTCTCATTCATTGGCCGTAGCAACAAAAGAGGGGAGGGGCTTAAATCCGGGACGGAAATGGGCGTGGTTTCTACCTGCTTTGACCAATGAGAGCCACTTGCGAGTGGGCATGAGTTGACAGCACCACAGCGCCACCCTGCGGCCTCAGGAGTCTTAAAAATAATAAAACTCTCAATGGTTCTAAACTCATTCATTCATTCATTATCTCCCGCTTTATCCTCTATTAGGGTCGTGGTGGGGTTCCCCATGCCCATCCAGGGGAGAACGTCTCGGGCGCTGGGCAGATAGACCCAGGACAGGGTGCCAATCCATCGCTGGGCACACACCTACTCACACAGACACACTCTATATGGGGCAATTTTTTTGAGAATTCAATTAACTTGATCCATGTCTTTGGACTGTGGGAGGAAACCGGAGAACCCGGAGGAAACCCACGCAGACACGGGGAGAACATGGAAACTCCACCCAGATGGGGATTCGAACCGGAAATCCCTAACGCTGAGAGGCGAACGTGCTAACCACTAAGCCACCGTGCCGCCCTGGTTCTAAACTTCCCTATTAAAATGTAACGTCTTAATGAAATTCATCAGTAAAACAATGGAACATAAACAAATCAATCAAAAAGAAGATTTAGTGTTCGTTATTTTCTCTGAAGAACGCTGAAGCGAATACGAACATAATGAATACATGAACAAAAAACAGTTCATCAATCAAAACTAAAGACATTTAATCAAGTCATTCAGTGCTACAGCTAATACTGTATTAATATTGGGAATAAAATGTATTATTAGTGTGGATTTGTGCCCCCTGCTGTCCCCTTAATGAGCTGCAGCTCCAGCCTATATTGGATAACGTTTTTTAAATGGTTGAGTTTATAATTAATTATAATTAATAATGTGCCTCAGTTATATTAAATCTGTCTCCTCCTTGTGGTCAGTTGGGGTAATTCAGTTGCGTTAATAAACAGTTTACAGATGCATCGTTATAAATTGTGACAGCAAATCAATAATTCATTCATTCATTATCTCCCGCTTATCCTCTATTAGGGTCGCGGTGGGGGTTCCCCATGCCCATCCAGGGGAGAACGTCTCGGGCGCTGGGCAGATAGACCCAGGACAGGGCGCCAATCCATCGCTGGGCACACACTCACTCACACAGACACACTCTATAGGGGGCAATTTTGAGAATTCAATTAACTTGATCCATGTTTTTGGACTGTGGGAGGAAACCGGAGAACCCGGAGGAAACCCACGCAGACACGGGGAGAACATGAAAACTCCACCCAGATGGGGATTCAAACCAGGAATCCCTAGCGCTGAGAGGAGAACATGCTAAACCACTAAGCCACCGTGCCGCGCAAATCAATAAAACTATCTTGTTCAATTTTCTTACTAGCTGCACGATGGAGTGAAAAAGCCTGAACACACATCAGTGAGGTCTGCATAACTAATAATTAGTTACTGAAGCAGTTTTATTCAAACAAAAACATTTTTAATGTTCATGACATTTTAGACACTTACAGTGAGTTCTTGGAACGCGAGGACACATTTTAGCACAACCATGTCAACATTCTCATCATTATTAATATAAAAATAAGTCTATGTTATTAAGGGATTAATAAAAAAAAACACAAAAGTGATTATCATTATTATTAAAAGGTTTCAGGTGAAGTTTGATGTTGGAACACTGATATCTTTATGGAGCCACCGTTAGTTCAGTCAACGAGACGATGTTAAAAACCGAAAGTACATCGTACCGATATCACGATCCGGTCCCTCAGTGCGAGCGGCGTAATTAAAATATCACAATAAATAAAAGTTAAAGGGAGAAATAAATAAAGAGTAAATAAGTTTACAAAAATAATTCCCCACTCAGAGGAACTTTGGTTCCCAGAACCATGAGTCCACGTTACACATACAAATAGTGAGGAACTAAAATCAGCCCCCTGAAATGAAATGTAAGGATTGTGCTGTTCCGATTGGTGCTGCTGTGATTGGTTCTGGTCAGAGGTCAGGGGTTTTACTCCAAACAGAGTTCAAAACACGTGAGAGTTCCGTAAAGAAATAAATACTTCAGTGCAAACTTCCAACACGCCTGATCTTCTTTAATGAGAACCCTTCGATCTCTGAGGTTGGTTTGTTAAACTGACGATCAGCAGATCCGATCTGCACGTCTGATCACATTACAGATCATTCAGTCTAAAAGCACAACCTCAATCTGATCTTAAGAACGATCGGCTCCGGATTTGGGGATTACTTTGCAGAAGTATTCAAGTAAGAAACTAAATAAAAATCTTAACAATAAATAACTGGTCAGAATGTTTTATAATAATTCAAAACATTTCCCTGAATGCTTCAGTTTTGGAGACGAACCTGAGTAAATAAATACTGATGGTACTTTGAGTTTGGTAGGTTCTCATCACTCAGGGCTCAGGAGTGCATTTTGTAACTTCTGTTCATTTTCTGATCAATCATTTCAATAAAGTTTGAATGATTTACAGTTTAGTAAACCTCCAATAAATCACAAGCATTCCACTCGAGTGCAAAGGACGCGTTAAATGAACGCAGTTCCTCATCTGAAATCTGGAGCCTCACACAGGAATATGGTCAGAAGGACCTTTAATAAAACGGAGAACATACAAATCTACCTGTGACCTTCCTTTCTCTTCCTAAGGCTAATGAAATCTAAATCTGCATTCGGTGCCAGTTTCACTGTCATCACGTTTCCCAACGAGAACCAAATCACTGAACGCTTTCATTATGAGTAAACGTCAGATTCCAACAGGATTGACGTTCTTGAAAGAAACGTGAACTGAACCTTTAATGCGAGCTGCTGGACATTCAGACCTGTGCTGCTGTGGGCGTGGCGTGTGCAGGACTTTGTGCCGGGATAGGCTTTGTGCTCTGTAAATTTAGGACATGATAATGTGAGGGCTGATGTTCCGAGGGATCAGAACTGATACAGATGTTAACATTCATTAACACACGCAGAAGCTTAACGAAGCCAAACGACCCAAATCATCAAACAGAGACCTTTGATCTGCTGGAGTGAACGTCAGCCGTCAGACAGATCTCAGATCAGAGTTCAGAGTCCAGCGAGATGCTGCCAGGCTTAATCAGCAGACACTGTATGAACTGAAGGACGAACACACCCAACATTGAGAACCTCATCAGGAACTCTGTAAACAGTTTGGGGAAGGTTCTTTGATGTTCCAACATGACTGCATGCCCCAGAGTAAGATATGGAAGAACATGACTGAACCACACCTTTGAGATGAATCAGAACTGTGACTGTGAGCCTGAGAATGTTTTAACAAAACAGTGTAAGGAAGCTCTTTAATTAAATTTGTGATTGATTGATTGTGATGACACGTCCACCCGTGTTTAAAAGTGTGCTTTGATCCCAAAACCAAACATTTAACCCAAACATGAGACCCTGAATTCAGGTGTCTGATTCACGTCTCTCCTGCTGGGGGCGATAATGAAACATGGTGCAAAATAAAAATGCCAAAGTTTGATTTTAATTCAGAAATAAATGTGAAATGAACATCATATAATGAATGTTAACTCGTGCTGACCTGCAGGGGGCGACACAAAGGGGGCGGTACTAACCTGTCTGATTATCCAGCTGTCGGATCAAATTAAAGTTTACATGAAGACATGAGGCGGCTTAGTGGCTTAGTGGCTAGCATGTTCGCCTCTCAGCGCTAGGGATTCCTGGTTCGAATCCCCATCTGGGTGGAGTTTCCATGTTCTCCCCGTGTCTGCGTGGGTTTCCTCCGGGTTCTCCGGTTTCCTCTCACAGTCCAAAAACATGGATCAAGTCATTTGAATTCTCCAAATTGCCCCCTATAGAGTGTGTCTGTGTGAGTGAGTGTGTGCCCAGCGATGGATTGGCGCTCTGGGTCAATCTGCCCAGCGCCCGAGACGTTCTCCCCTGGATGGGCATGGGGAACCCCACCGCGACCCTAATAGAGGATAAAGCGGGAGATAATGAATGAATGAATGAATGAAGACATGATGATTGTGGAGTTATGAGATCAGATCCAGTGTTTGTATCAATGAGCTCCAGATATTCAGATTGAATTATAGATCAGTGTGTGTGTGTGTGTGTGTGTGTGTGTGTGTGTGTGTGTGTGAGACGCACTGGTCTGATCTGTTGGTGCAGCGTAAAGGAGTTTTCTCAGATTTAGTTAGTTTTGTTTCAGGTGGTGGATTTTGTGGATTTTGTGGAGTGAAGCTTCATTTATTACTAAAAGCTCAGCTCACTACAGTTTACAGCAGTTCACAAACACTGCCCCCACACTGCCCCCACACTGCCCCCTCTCACCTGAACTGGTCTGTGAAACCTTAAATGATCTGCAGGGCGTTCTGTAACTCGACCTGAGTTTTATCTGAACATAGTTATCTGACGTTCTATTAGTCTGATCACCATGAGAACCCCCACCCCCCCACCGTTAGGTGTTGGAACGTTCCATTACTCTCTGTGGACAGTAGAGAACTATAAAACTTTTTCATTCATTCATTCATTATCTTCCGCTTATCCTCTATTAGGGTCGTGGTGGGGTTCCCCATGCCCATCCAGGGGAGAACGTCTCGGGCGCTGGGCAGATAGACCCAGGACAGGGCGCCAATCCATCACTGGGCACACACTCACTCACACAGACACACTCTATATGGGGCAATTTTGAGATTTCAATTAACTTGATCCATGTTTTTGGACTGTGGGGGGAAACCGGAGAACCCAAAGGAAACCCACACAGACACGGGGAGAACATGGAAACTCCACCCAGATGGGGATTCGAACCGGGAATCCCTAGCGCTGAGAGGCGAACGTGCTAAACCACTAAGCCACTGTGCTGCCCGAACTATAAAACTTGAAACTATTAATTAGTAGTTTGGTCAAAGGACTATTATGCAAATTAGGTGATGTAATTTAGCGACTTCTAGAACAGCCAATAGCTACTTTATTAACTGAGGAGTTGGAACACTGGATCTGGGTGGAGTTTGCATGTTCTCCCCCTGTCTGTGTGGGTTTCCTCCCACAGTTCAAAAACATGGATTTAAGGTGAATTGGCTGCTCTAAGTTGCCCAATATATTGTGTGTGTGTGTGTGTGTATGCGCAGTGAAGGCCTGTTGCCCTCTCCTGAACAGCTGTGTGTGCTGAAGGCTGATGAGTTTAAAGTGTAGAGGTTGTACTGTTTGGTTCACAGATTTTAACTCTTATTGATTGAATAGTTTCCTTTTTGATGTGATTACACTGATTGGTTTCGTTATTTAATTAGAGTCTGGGCGGCACGGTGGCTTAGTGTTTAGCACGTTCTCCTCTCAGCGCTAGGGATTCCCGGTTCGAATCCCCATCTGGGTGGAGTTTCCATGTTCTCCCCGTGTCTGCGTGGGTTTCCTCCGGGTTCTCCGGTTTCCTCCCACAGTCCAAAAACATGGATCAAGTTAATTAAATTCTCAAAATTGCCCTATATAGAGTGTGTCTGTGTGAGTGAGTGTGTGCCCAGCGATGGATTGGCGCCCTGTCCTGGGTCTATCTGCCCAGCGCCCGAGACGTTCTCCCCTGGATGGGCATGGGAAACCCCACAGCGACCCTAATAGAGGATAAGCGGGAGATAATGAATGAATGAATTAGAGTCTGAGGTGTTCTGAACCTGACGAGCTTGCGGAGGTGAATCAGTAGTTTAGGGTCACAGGAAGTAACCCTGAGCCTCCAAATCAAAAACCTGCACTTCTGACTCTTCTGATTAGAATTTTAAACGTAAAAGAAATCAGAGGATTAAACTTTCAGAGTCAGGGTTCTGATCTTTTAAAGATCTCCCCCACAGCGTCTCAGTTCCTCATGATGCAACCCGCTTAGCTTCGGGGTGACGCCGTCGTCGTGTTAAATAGACTGACAGGAAAATAAAAATCAGACGGACTGAGCATCGTGATTTAATGTGGGCCGGATGGAGCGCCGTGTGAGTCAACTGATCTGAAACCAGAGACATGAGACACAACGCACAGATTCACACACCTGAGACTCCGCCCACCAAACGACAGGCCGTCCACATGGATGCGTATTGTGCAGTGTACGTTCAGGTGTCATGCTCCGCCTCCTTCATCCAGACCCCACTGATCTGACATGGTTCAGATGTTTGAGTCAGAAATGAGGCTTAGACGACCCGTTGGTCCCGAGGTTACATCTGACCGAGTGCTTCTGAACCGTGGACTCCAGATTCTCACATTCTGAGGGAAGTGGTGGCATCGGAACTACAACCCCTTAAAAAGCAGCAGCAGCATCATCATCATTATCACATATCGGGCATCATCTGCTGTAAACACAGTGGAACCACACAGCTCACACCCCCACCAACTTCACCTTCATGTGCTCTCGTGTGTGTGAGTGTGAGTGTGTGTGTGTGTGTATGTGTGTGTGTGCATTCAGTCTCTCAGCAGGCTTACAGTGAGGTCTCGCGTGAGAAGCTTGAGGACTCCCTCTTCACGCCGTTGGAGATCTTCTCTGTGGAACACTCAGTGGGAACCTTAAAGGAAACGGTTCAGTTAGAAACTCGTCACACGTTCATCAGTTCACACTCACTGCATAACGAAGATAAGCTCGTTAACTCAGCGACCCTACAGAGATGTTCTACACTTCTGTTCTGAACTGACTCCTCTGTAAACCGTGGAACTCAGAGTCCAGCTGCAGACCATCTCAGTTCATCATCAGACATTGAGCGCTCAACCAAACAGACAGATGAAAGACACTAAAGAGAACGAGGAGAATGAAGCAGTGACATCACCACCAACCTCCAAAGGCGGGGTAACCGAGGCACGGGTTCAAAGGTTTAAAGAAGAATTAAACCAGTTAACTAACAGTTAATTATCTTAACCTTTTTGCAAGTCCTTGCATAATTGCTTGGCACAGACAACATGTTTGCTTTGCTTGTTGCTAATACAAATGGCAAATGATTATTACTATGGTGACCCAACACTGTTGTTGCTGCCTTGCCGCTCAAGGTGGACGAGTCCATTCACTGAACCTTCGTCCTCCCAAGGTTTTTTCCTTAAATAACAAAATAACGGAGTTTTTTCTTGCCGCTGTCGCTTCGGCTTGCTCTAAAGCTGCTCTGTGACGATGTACTGTTGTAAAAAGAGCTCTAGAAATAAATAACTTAAACTTAAACAACCAGACCAACCAGGAACCTGACCAACCAGGAACCTGACCAACCAGAAACCTGACCAACCAGAAACCTGACCAACCAGGAGGAGATGAATGAAGAAGAAAACTAAATTGTTGGTGACATTGGTGAGGTTGAAAAGGTTTGTAAGGCAGACGAGGTTGGAGAGGTTTGTGAGGGTGGCGAGGTTGGTGAGGGTGGTGAAGTTTGTGAGGTTGGAGGGGTTTGTGAGGTCGGAGGGGTTTGTGAGGTTGGAGGGGTTTGTTAGGGTGGTGAGGTTGGCAAGGGTGGTACGGGTGGTGGTAAGGTTAGTAAACGTGGTGAGTTCATCATAGGTGGCGAGGTTGATGAGTTTAACGAGGGTGATGGTGACCGTACAGTTCATCACATTCATTAATGTTCTAACACACTGCTGACCCCCCCCCCCACACACACACACACACAGTGATTCAATAACAATGTTCTCCATTATCAGATCTAGATTAAATTTAAAAAAATAATAAAACCATAAACTGAAAGGAGAACATACCGCTTGACCTTTGCTCATGTTGACGTTGTGTCTCTTTAACTCAGACTTTATTAGAGCTGCAAAAAGATAACATTATTTATACAACACACACACACACACACACACACACACACACACACACACACACACACGGGGTTAGGGTTCTAGAGTTATGAATTCTGAAGAACAGCTCTCTTTGTACATTTCGTGTGAATCGCTCTCATCAGTTAAAACCCTGAGTAACGGTTGTGCTTCACAGAGAACATCATTATGGATGCAGATCAGTGAGGAACATCTCCATGTTTCAGACGTTCTGTCAGAGGAACAGAGCAGCTGCTTCATGGATCAACATTCAGAACGTTCTGCTTAAGAATCTCCCGGTTCGAATCCCCATGTGGGTGGAGTTTCCATGTTCTCCCCGTGTCCGCGTGGGTTTCCTCCGGTTTCCTTCCACAGTCCATCAAGTCAATTGAGTCAAGTCAATTGAGTTCTCCAAATTGCCCCATATAGAGTGTGTCTGTGTGAGTGTGTGTGTGTCCAGTGATAGATTGTCCCCCTGTCCTGGGTGTATCTGCCCAGCACCCAAAACGTTCTCCCCTGGATGGGCATGGGGAACCCCCCCCCCCCACCCCGCGAACCTAATAGAGGATAAAGCAGAAGATGAATAAATGACCAACTCAAACCTTTACATGCGCTGCTCTGAGTTCAGTGTTAACTGTGGGAGGGGCTTGCAGGGGTCATGTGATCTCTGAATTAAATCACAGAAACAGACCGACGGCTCGGTACACCCAACACCGGAGTCAGGCTCCGCCCCCTGATGATCAGGTAGGTTACCTGTCAGAAGGATCCCCACAAATATCCAGGCGCATAAGAAGAGGTTCCCGGCCCGCGGGGTGAAGTCTGTGGTCAGCTTCCCTTGGATGAGCGTGAAGACGATTCCAAACACCTGCACCGCGAGGAGGACACACACATTTACATGGTGAACATGCCAAAGGTCATTTCCATTTCCACGGGCTGAGCTGCTTCCTCCTCATCAGCATTAAACAAATTCATGCAAACGCAGGGAGGTGGGGGGGGGGGCAGCAGGGAGTGTATGGAAATGCCCCACGCTGAGAACCTCATCCACATTTAAATCCAGGTGTAGAAAGGATCAGCATCGGTTTACCTGAGCGAACGCGTTCAGGAGGCCCGACGACGTCCCCTCGGACTCGGGGTAGGTGATTTCAACCCCAAATTCAAATCCAATGGGCAGATACCCCGTCATGAAGAACCTTAAGAACAGAGAACATTTTGTACATCTGATACGAATGGTTTAAAACCAGTTTCAATGGAATCCAGAACTTCAGGATCATCAGAACAGGAGTGGCTGCTATTATAATCACTGTTATATCACATTCATTCATTCATTCATCCATTATCTTCTGCTTTGTCCTATATTAGGGTCGGGGGAGGGGGGGGGGGTTTCCCCCTTGCCCATCCTGGGGAGAACGTTTCGGGCGCTGGGCAGATACACCCAGGACAGGACGCCAATCTATCACTGGACACACACACACTCTTTATGGGGCAATTTGGAGAATTCAATTGACCTTGATCCATGTTTTTGGACTGTGGGAGGAAACCGAAGAACCCGGAGGAAACCCACGCAGACACGGGGAGAACATGGAAACTCCACCCAGATGGGGATTCGAACCGGGAATCCCTAGTGCTGAGAGGAGAACATGCTAAACACTATGCCACCGTGCCACCCTGTTATGGTATGTTGTTCTATTAATAGTAAGTAGCAGGTCAATCTTCATAACGGAATGCTGACGTGTTCAGACTGAAGAGTGAACGTACCCCAGAATGCCTGCAGTGAAGAAAACCACCAGCAGGTGATCGAGGTCCAGTGTGAAGGTGAAGACCAGCATTCCAATGAAGGACAGAACGTACACCATCAGCGTCGTCATTCTGTATGAACACAGAGACCTTCAGCACCCGTACACTTCAACTTCAGTTCATTTATCTAGAGTGTTTTTTACAATCGTACGTCATCAGAAAGCAGTGTTACAGCTGAGGTGCTGATGTTCTGAGGTGCTGATGTTCTGAGGTGCTGATGTTCTGAGGTGCTGATGTTCTGAGGTGCTGAGGTGCTGATGTTCTGAGGTGCTGATGTTCTGAGGTGCTGATGTTCTGAGGTGCTGATGTTCTGATGTTCTGAGGTGCTGATGTTCTGAGGTGCTGATGCTCTGAGGTGCTGAGGTGCTGATGTTCTGAGGTGCTGATGTTCTGAGGTGCTGATGTTCTGAGGTGCTGATGTTCTGAGGTGCTGATGTTCTGAGGTGCTGATGTTCTGAGGTGCTGATGTGCTGATGTTCTGAGGTGCTGATGCTCTGAGGTGCTGATGCTGTGAGGTGCTGATGCTCTGATTCACAGATTTGCTGAGGTGAACACGCTGTTGGGCCGAGCCACCGATCGATGTGTTCTCTGTACAGAGGGCTCTGCAGCTAAAACCTCTGCTTTGGTCCCAGAATGAAATAAACCCTTTAATAATAATGATATGTTCTGGTCTGATTGGCTGGTTCACAGATTAGAACAGCATCACGTCAACCTCGTCAATATTCAACCTCATCAATATTCAGTGGATCAGGTGTCACTAACCAAACGAACATTCTTAATGTTGTGTCTGTAAATAAAAGCCATACTTGTAGGTTTTGGTGTAATCCAGCCACAGTCCACAGAGAATGGACCCGACCATTCCGGTCAGAACCAGGGTCAGCCCGATCCTGCCTGCATTCAGCTCCTGTCCCTGCAACAACAGATCTGATATTACAAATCCACCCTTTAAACGTTTTAAAGTCGGGGGTTTTCCTCTGAGCCTCCATTCAGACAAAACATTCATCTGGTCCACATTCTGAACTCTACGTTGAGAGTTAAACTCCGTCCTCATGGATCTGTTTAGGGTTCTGAGGTTTTTGTGCAGACAGTGTATGTTTGTGTGTTAATGGAACATGAAGTCAGTAGAACCTTCACCTGTGTGGATTTACCTAACCATCATACCATTTAGTCACACACAACCCCCCCCCCCCCCCCGTTCCTCCAGCGGCTCAGGGTTCCATCACGCTGGTCTTCAAAGGTGAACGAGATTTAAGGACTATTTACGGTTCTGTCCTCCGTTCTGATCGAATCACAGAACGTTCTGAATGAGAACCAGGTTCTCATGTGTCCTCTGTAATAACAGCAGTTTGGCCTCGTTAAATAAACGTTCGTGAAACAATGATTTAGAACTCAGACGAAGGACAGCAATAACACTGAGTGTCGTCGTCGTCCCATGATTCAGGAACCGGGGCAGAAGCAGCACGTTCCTTTAAATGAGAACGTCCACAGATCTGGAACATCATGAGGAGGAGAACTGGACGCTGGTGACCTCAGACGGTTCTGCAGATCCTCTCGGCGTTTATCAAAGGAGTTCGTTAGGAACTCGTTAGCAGTGAGGGAGTGACTTACTGGATAATGTGTGATGATCATCTGATTGAGGAGTGTGGAAACCGAGTAGAAGGATCCGGTCATGATGCCTGCAACACACACACACACTCACCTTCACCATCATCATCTTCATCTTCATCATCAGTTATTCATATACAATACTACACTATAGAGTCAAAAGTATGTGGACAGCCCTCATAATAATGAGCTGTGAACCCGTCATCGTTAGTTCCAGCGATGGTTCAGGTATCGGTACCGGTTTGGGTTTCTCCAAAACCAGGTTTGAAGAAGGTTTTGAAATCCATGGTTTATTAAATATTCTGTGAAGTTATTCAATCAGAGACGATCCTACATCTCATTAAACACCCCTGAAACGAACGGCATTACTGAACCAACATCAGTGGCTGACCTCATCAACGGACAGAGCTCCAAATTCATCTGCGAACATACAGAACACGCGCTAACGTTCCACCGTAAAATTTAGCAAATTTAAAAAAAAAAATTTTTATTAAATAACAGGGGTGGGCACCGTGGCTTAGCATGTTCTCCTATCAGCACTAGGGATTCCCGGTTCGAATCCCCATCTGGGTGAAGTTTCCATGTTCTCCCCGTGTCTGCGTGGGTTTCCTTTGGGTTCTCCAGTTTCCTCCCACAGACCAAAAACATGGATCAAGGTCAACTGAATTCTCCAAATTGCCCCATATAGAGTGTGTGTGTCTGTGTGAGTGAGTGTGTGCCCAGCGATGGATTGGCGCCCTGTCCTGGGTCTATCTGCCCAGCGCCCGAGACGTTCTCCCCTGGATGGGCATGGGGAACCCCACCGCAACCCTAATAGAGGATAAAGCGGGAGATAATGAATGAATGAATGAAATAACAGTGTAATCGGAGTCCGTGACCCATAATTTCGTTCCTATCTCATGTAACACATGTGATATTAATGATAATAACATTTTCTTGAATCTTGAAAACTAATCACACAAGAACGTTTGTCAGAAGACAGAATGAATCCAGACATGTGATGTGATCAAAGACAAAGTCACATGGTTTAATTGTACTAAAGTTCATTCATTCATTCATTATCTCCCGCTTTATCCTCTATTAGGGTCGCGGTGGGGTTCCCCATGCCCATCCAGGGGAGAACGTCTCGGGCGCTGGGCAGATAGACCCAGGACAGGGCGCCAATCCATCGCTGGGCACACACTCACTCACACAGACACACTCTATATGGGGCAATTTTGAGATTTCAATTAATTTGATCCATGTTTTTGGACTGTGGGAGGAAACCGGAGAACCCAGAGGAAACCCACGCAGACACGGGGAGAACATGGAAACTCCACCCAGATGGGGATTCGAACCGGGAATCCCTAGTGCTGAGAGAGGAGAACGTGCTAAACACTAAGCCACCGTGCCGCCTGTACTAAAGTTTGATCCTATAAATCATTATAAAGTTATTTTAATATTCAAAACCATTTCTTTACGTCTCAGCACATTTGAACCGAGAGCCAAACTGTGATTTATGAATGACTGTCTGTGATTGGTCATTAAGGTTTCACCTGACCATGGAGAAGGTTCCAGATCCAAAGTACAGATACAGGAACCTGTGGAGCTTCTGTAACCCTCTTCAGGTTTAACCCTAAATCATCTGGATATGAATTTGCTCTCTAATAAGGTGTCCACATACTTTTGCAGGGTGTAGTGTGGGATTCATGATGGGGTCGGGGGGGGGGGGGGGTCAGTCGTGTTACCGTAACTGAGCAGCAGCAGGACGAACGGCTTGCTCCTGAACAGATTAGCGATGGACTGCCTGTAGGAATAATCCTCTTCTGGAGCTGTGGGCAGGACGGCCTGGGCCTGACTGGGGGGCAGCGGAGGCCTGTCCTGAATGACTGAGCGGGACGGACAGACAGGAGGACAACGTTTAGAACCACAGACTTTCCCTTTCAGAGCCTAATTCTTAATCCTGATTGAGTTTTGCTGAACCTGTTCACTGAGTTAACCACGCTGACGGTCATGACGAACCCATCAGTATGCATGTTAATTAAAACTCCTCGTTAACACAGAGTCCACTCACCGAGCACCGTCAGGACAAAGAGCAGGGTCGAGAGAGCCGCGGTCCCATAGAACATCACGCTGATGTTGTGACCCATCAGGGCTTTAT
Source organism: Corydoras maculifer (assembly GCA_019802435.1). Taxonomy (NCBI): domain Eukaryota; kingdom Metazoa; phylum Chordata; class Actinopteri; order Siluriformes; family Callichthyidae; genus Corydoras; species Corydoras maculifer. The sequence continues at coordinate 19,552 of JAFMOD010000047.1, read as the reverse complement.
CGTCCACCGTGTTTGGAACCAGTACGGGAGGGAGCAGGAACCCGACTGCCACGCCCAGCTGAGGGGGGAGGGAAGAGAGGGGGGAGGGAAGAGAGGGGCGAGAGAAAGAGAGAGAGCTCATCACACTGACCCGTATCACATCCCATCATCACGTCTTTAAACGAAGACTTAAAGATCCTCAACACACACGGAGTCAGAAACAGCCCCGCCCCAGATTAGTGATGTCATAACACCCCCACATAATTAAACAGGGCGCTGAGCTCAGCTGATGGTGTGAATGTGATGGCACTGTGGGTGGAGTCTGTGGAAAAAAAATCGTCACACCCTTTAAAATCGAGACTTCCTAAAGACCGTCCCCTGGAAGCTTCATCAGAACATTATGATTTTACTAAACAAAGAACACAGCGGCACGGTGGTTTAGCATGTTCTCCTCTCAGCGCCGGGGATCCAGGTTCAAATTTTCCATGTTCTCCCCATGTCCGTGTGGGTTTCCTCCGGGTTCTCCGGTTTCCTCCCACAGTCCAAAAACATGGATTCAAGGTGAATTGAATGCTCTAAATTGCCCCATATATTTTGTGTGTGTGTGTGAGTGTGTGTGTCCAGTGATAGATTGGCGTCCTGTCCTGGGTGTATCTGTCCAGAGCCCCCCAAATGTTCTCACCCCCACCCTAGTATGGGATTAAGCTGAAGATAATGGATTAAATCTTCAGATCTTTAATTTAAATAAAGAAAAGGGGTGTTGAGTTCTTCAGGTTTATACAGCGCTGGCGTCAGAACGTGTTCCCGTCAGCCGGGTTACACCACCACGCTTTACAGTAGATAAGAGGAACTCTACAGAGCACGTTCTTCATCGTAACATCCTGCTACTCTTTAGCCTTTGATCGCCGTTGCACTAATGAATTCAACCTTAAAAACCAAAACTGAAGCACGCTGGGTTTAATAATACTGCTACGGGCGGCACGGTGGTCAGCACATTTAACTCTTAAGTGTTAGGGAATCCTGGTTCAAATCCCAATCTGGGTGGAGTTTGCATGTTCTCTCCGTGTCCACGTGGGTTTCCTGCGGGTTCTCCGGTTTCCTCCCACAGTCCAAAAACATGAATCAAGGTTAACTGAAGGTTCTAATATGCCCCGTATACAGTGTGTGTTCAGTGATAGATTGGTGTTCTGTCCTGGGTGTATCTGCCCAGCATCTGAAACCCCCACCCCCCATCCCCCCAGTACCCTAGTAGAGGATGAAGCTGAAGGTGATGGATGGATAACATTACTATTCATATGCTAATTGTTAACTTTGTTGAGAATTAGAAGAACGTCCTCGTCACACAACACAGCCAGCTGCTTCCATATGGATCCGGATCAGAACCCAGGGAACTGAGGCTGCACCTGTCTACGTCACAATGACATCCCTAATGCACCTGTGCGTCGGAGCGGACGTCACCTGGTTGCCCAGCACGGCGGCGGCGCAGGCGGTGGACACCTCTGTGGGGCCGAACCAGACGGAGGCGATGCGGGACGGCAGGCCCAGGATGAAGACCTGCGCCACGGAGCAGACGACCTGCGCGCTGACGGTGACCCAGAAGAGGCCGGGCTCGGCGCTGGCGCACTTCAGCCAGGCCCCCACGCAGTTCAGCCCGGCGCCCAGCAGCGCCGTCACCCGCAGCCCGCGGCGGTCCAGCAGCCAGGTGGCGGGGAAGATCAGCGGCACGTAGGCCACCATGTAGACCACCGACAGCCAGTCCACCGCCACGTTGCTGACGTCATAGAAGTGCGTGAAGACGTTGGTGATGATGCTGTAATGGATCCACTGGAACGCGTTCAGCAGCGACGACAGGCTGAACACCAGCAGCACCACGAAGCGCCGGCGGTACAGCCGCGTCCGCCGCGGGCCCCGCGCCTCCGCCTCCCCATCCGCCCCCGGCTCCAGCATGACGTGGTGCTCCGCGGGAACCGGCTCGTGCTCATGCCGCTGCTCCTCCCGCGGCTCCTCCGCGCTCTCATCGTGGGCGTCGCCGCTCTTCGGGCCGCCAGGGGCCGGTGCGTCCGCGTCCGCGTGCCGGATGGGCTCCTGGATCATCTCTCCCGCCACCATGATGCTCAGGCTGTTCTCAGGCTGTTCTCCTGCTCCCCCCCCTGCTCCTCCTGCTCCTCATCCAGGAACCTTCAGAACCTCAGTTGGGAGAAGCCGCGCGCACTCCGCTTCCGCCTAGAACGCGTTCAATAAAGGAAGAGCCGCGGCGTCGCGTG
>JAFMOD010000469.1:1120611-1155190 GCA_019802435.1 Corydoras maculifer | reverse complement strand
ATATATATATATATATATATATATATATATATATATATATATATATATATATATAATGTGTGTATTTATTATAGATATATTTAGAAGCTCAGAGAAGTAAGTAAAAGGATTGAGCATAAACTTAATTTGTTATTAAAATCATAATTAAACATCTAAAACACTCAGGAAAATGTTTGGTTTCGTGCTTTTTTTCATTACTGTATACTTTATATTTTAAGATTTATAGTACTGTGACCTGTACTGTAAGACCTGAAATGTTAAAGCTTTATCAACATCTAGATTGCTTCCTGTGTGACATTTACGCTTATAGAAAATCGGATTGGTTTGTTGGAATTGGATTTATGTGACTTTGTTCTTAATGGTTTTAGGTATAGATGATGTTCGTGTCAACAGACCAGGTTATTTGGAGGCAACTGTGGATTGGTTTAGGAGATACAAAATACCAGATGGGAAACCAGAAAATCAGTTTGCTTTTAATACACAGTTTAAGGATAAGGTACTGTTATATAATGTCCCTTATTATATTAATTACTAGCATGTATGTGAGTGTGTGCATGTGTGTTAAATCAATATCCAGAGATAATCACTTACTCCCTAAACCGCGTAACCTAAGTAGGTTTGCAGTGCCCACTGGGTGAAAGATGAAAGGTCACTAGGATTTTGCAAACATTCACACCAAGAGGCAATTTGGTATCTTCAGAATGCCTTGAATTTATTTGGACTGTGGGGGGAAAACTCTGAGAACTCTCTGAGAACATGTATTACACAGGCCATTGTTTCTTGGAATCCAGAATTTCTTTAAATTTTTTTTTTTTACATAGACAGAAACATCCACATGAAGATATAATTTTCTATGAAGTGTCTTTTTCTCAAACTGAAAATCTCTCAACTGCATATATGTGTTTCAGGATTTTGCTCTAGATGTGATTAAATCCACACACTCTTCTTGGGTCACTCTGCTACAGCAACACAGTAAACGTGGGGATATTGTGTGGTAAGTCTCAGCAGTGTGTGTGTGTGTGTGTGTGTATGTATGTAAATGTCTTTATATGTGTGTGTGCCTGTGTATACTGTGTACATGTATACATGAAATATTTTACTGCAGAAAACAAAAACTTTGAACTGAACTGAACCAAATATTTACCCCCATTGATTTATTTTTTAAATTATCACTGCTATCAATAACTGCAAAATAAATATCGTGTGTGTTTAGCCAGAACACATCAGTGCATGGAAGCCCATTTCAGTGCAGTGACGCTGAAGCATCTGCTGTGGTAAAAGATGTAAGTATTTTATAAATAAACATATAAAATAGTGCATTTATTGTGACCTTTTTATATATGCCTGAATGTTTATATATTGTATATAAACCTGAAAATAACTTTAAATTGTAAAAATTTTGCTGCTGTACCTCAGGGTGTTCATTCGTCACTTGTTTGAAAACTTCAGTGAAACATTTGTTTTGTGCTTTGACAAAACTACAAAAAGTATGTAAAGTATGTTTTGCCCATAAAAAAAATCTAGTCACGGATTGTGTGGCATAAGACTGTAAAGGATTTACTCTGTTTTTAAACTAACTACAACGCAATGAGATTTTGATAATACAAAAACAAAAGTATCTCTTTCTTTAGTTATATTGTTTTACATACGACACACTGAAACATATAGTGACAATACATGACAAATTGCAATGTGTCATTATTTATTTAACAAAAATACCCAAAATGTGAAGCAGTGAAGAAAATAATTAAGTATATTCTTACTGCAACTATGAGAATAGTGAAGTAGCGGCTAAATAATGCTAATTTAAATCCCTTCATTAATTGATTATTTGCAAGACTTTGAACCATGTCATAATTTTAAAATTTACACGAATATAAGAGCAGGCAGCACAGTGTTTGAAATCACATGCCTGCATTAAAGTCTGTAAACAATGCAGGTAGACTGCTTTTTGCCAAGTGAATGAATACTTTTTTAAGGTACGTGGTAGGAACATTTAAAGGTGATTTTTGTTTTAGGCAGCTCAGAATAATGAATATACATCCATAAGTGTTCAAAGGAAAATATTTTTTTTACCTTTGTTTTTACAAGTCTGCATTTTCGAGATATAAAATAATCTATTTTATGTGGATGGAAAGAAAACTAAATGTTTTCTTTTTTAATATATAAAACAGATAATGGTCATTACTTGGGTAGATGCATAAATGAGATTGTCTGTGCATAATCACTTGATTATATATTATTACATTAATTCAGTCACTTTGTCTCATGTAGGGTTACATCATATCTTACAACTTAAAAATTACAAAATATAGAATTGTTATATAGGTTACATATAAACACCAAAGTTACTGGCATTATTTTATTTAAAATCAGTTTTATAGGAACAAATTTATATGGCAAATTGCTATTGAAATAACTGTTGGTTGATTTTTAAGTTGATAACTGGAGATAGATGCCTTTAATACTATAAAATCGCTATTTCTTCAAAGCAACCACTTTTCTGACAATAATGTTCAATGTATTTTTGAGTTTAAAATATAATGACGAGGTGAAAAGATAATAAGAAAAGCTGGTTTGCAGATTTTAAATATGTTTTTAAATGATGATGGAATCAAATAATCAGCATCATTTCAACATTCTCGCTCGCTCATAATGGTCAAATTCCATGTTTTTTTATTTGTGAGGTGAAAATGTTGGTACATCAATTGCATAATGTAGTGAAAAATATATTTTTATGTACATTAAGTTTTTATTAACATTTTAACCATAAAACCATATTTTTTAATAACAAAAATCCAGAAAAAAATCTAATTTTCTCTAAAGCAGTTAGAGATGTGTATTTATATGTATAAATATATACATATATAAATATATGAATATATATATATATATATATATATATATATATATATATATATATATATATATATATATTCATTTATTCATTCATTCATTCGTTATCCCCATGCCCATCCAGGGGAGAACGAGAACGTTTCGGGCGCTGGGCAGATACACCCAGGATAGGGCGCCAATCCATCACTGGGCACACCCTCACTCACACAGACACACACACATACAGCACACACTCTATATGGGGGTATTTGGAGAACTCAATTGACTTGATCCATGTTTTTGGACTGTGAGAGGAAACCCACGCAGACACGGGGAGAACATGGAAACTCCACCCAGATTGGACAGATATATAGGCGGCACGGTGGCTTAGTGGTTAGCACGTTCGCCTTTCAGCGCTAGGGATTCCCGGTTCGAATCCCCATCTGGGTGGAGTTTCCATGTTCTCCCCGTGTCTGCGTGGGTTGCCTCCGGGTTCTCCGGTTTCCTCCCACAGTCCAAAAACATGGATCAAGTCAATTGAATCCTCAAAATTGCCCTATATGGAGTGTGTCTGTGTAAGTGAGTGTGTGCCCAGCGATGGATTGGCGCACCGTCCTGGGTCTATCTGTCCAGCGCCCGAGACGTTCAAGTAGCTTCAAACAATTAGCTGCATAAATAACTGCACATATTACATAGAGGAGCAAATGACATGCATAAGTGCAGTATAGCTGCCTTTGTCACCACCTTATAACAAAATAACTTGGAATTGAAGTTGTTTATTGTAAAGTTAAACATGTTTTGATTAACAGAGGTTGTTGTGATTGCAGGCTCCAGTGCTTGTAGAGGTATTGCCACTTCCTGATGAAGGTATTTTTTATTGATTTGTGGGTAACATTTTCCTGGTTAGATTATTACTTCAGTAGTTTATTTCTTTCTTTTGTTTTACAGTTGATAAGTGGCACTTCTTGGCACAGTGATGTGCAGTACACACCTGAGAAATGAGATTACACACTGATTCGTATCACTAAGCACATTCATTCTTCCTTGCATTAGAATTCATTTATTATGCAACTATAATTAAGAAATCAACATAATATACAATACAATACATGGACCAAAAATATATAGCTGCCAGACAAAACACCCCATTCTAACCTATGTTTGTTGTTGCTGAACTGCACTGTCTTTAGTTTTTGCGTTAATACTTTGGAAATAGTTGCTCATTTCTTTAAATGAAACCACTTTTTTTGTATTCTATATCATTAACATAATCCTTTACTAAAATGTAAGTTGAATCGGTTGCAGACCTACATTTGGTTATGAAGTTAATTGCTCATAAAAACCTAAATAAATATTTTTACTATAACCATAATGTTCATCCTCTCGTATGTAAAGAAAATTCAGGAGCATTACAATATTACAGTTAATTATATACTACAAAAACTGTTTCCACTTTAGTTACATCTACTGCACAACACTGTAAAAAAAAAGTTTTTTTAATTTATTTATTTTTTATTTATTTATTTTTTTTGAACGGTAGTTCACATAAATATATATTTAGAAATTAACATAATGTACATGCCTTTGGTTATGATGCTTCACATTCTGGGTATTGAAAGTGATTGTTGATGCAATATTTATATAATATTAAGTTTTGGCTTTTACCAAATGGATACAAAAGAGGATAAAACTCTGTTCGATAAGTGACATTTAACTGAGACAGGTTAACCCATGTAATACACACTTCAGAAGACAGTAAACCGCAGAATTAAATAAATATTACTGAATATTATAATAATAATAATAATGAAAATTATAAAAAATATTATTATAATTAATTATTATATTAAAATTATTATATTTTATAGCATGTATTAAAAATCTTTAAGAAAGCAATCTGCAACAAAATAAAACATGAAACAGATGAGTAAAATGTATAGAATTAGTAAGTGCAATTGGAACCAGGTGGTCTAATGTTTGAAATTAGAGTATATGAAACTATAATGTAATGGGGGACATGACATGTATGACCAACCCTGTGTTTTGGGATATTTGTAAGTCGCTTTGGATAAAAGTTAAAAGCATCTGCTAGAATCAAAATGCAGCCAGTTGGTTGGGTAAAATCTTTTAGTTTTAATTTTGCAAGTTGAAAAATGGTTTGAAACAGTAAGCAAATCAGATTATTGTTTTTATTTCATTTCTACATATACTGTTTTGCGACATACCACTTTTATTTCATAAATAATAAAAGCAGGTTATGGGTTGCTATAAATATAAACCTCAGTGGTTGGGGTAGGTGATTACATAAATAAAGAGAGCGATCAATGAAATAAATATATTTTTTATTAAAAACACCCACATCTCAGCAATAAGGAATGCTATGATAATAAACAGCTTTAGATTAACTGAATTCAGTATTTTTGTACATTACAACACTTACAGTATTTATTTCCATTCTGAATTCGAGAAGAGCATCTGGAAACAAGCAACACCAAAAATAAAATAAAATAAAACTTTAGTGTTGAAATATAGATATCTGCTAGCCAAGTGCTCTCTCCTGGTGTTAATCAGAAAAAGAACAACAGTCCTTCAAGTAAAGTTGTCTTTATACACACACACACAAACACACACACAGTTTTCAACTATGGCTATTACTTTATCAGCTGTTCATTGGTCACCCAATTTAAATATCCATGATTTTGTTTTCTCGAAAACTGTACACAATAATTGTATTACTTTTTAATCTGCATTTTATATATTTTACTTATCAAGGGCTGTGCTGTTGGTTAGGACATCTAGTCTATGCATGTATTCCAGATGTGTAGAAATGTCAGTGTGGTTATTATTTTAACACTACACTGTGTAATTATTCAAACAGTTTTGTTAATCACAATTTAAAGTCTTTATTTATGGTTGTTTGAAGTGCCTTCACAGTTTGATTTACTTTTTTCAATTAAAAGAAGTTAAAGCTGTTTAATCATCAGTGGTTTGAAGGAATTTCTTTAATTAATTGTAAACATGCACCCAATTTATGTACACAAGGCTGTACATGACTCCCAAATTACCCCCAAATATGAAACGCCTTTTATACATTTATACAATCTTATACAAAATAGTATGCGCCCTGGTCAAGTTCCAAGTGAAGGTAAATTTACATGTTCTGTATAGAAAACAAACGTATGCATATTTTAGTGCACAGTTATTATTTATTTACTAAATTTAACATATAGGGGTTTGGAATAACACATAAAATGCTGCCTGTACAAATATAATGGTACATTTAATTTCTTTACCATATGCGTACCAATATGTAACCAACAGTATCTCTATAGATTAAATTCACCAATGTACATCTGTAATGATGTATTAGCATGGCAGTTGTGTCTAATGAAGTGGCCAGAACATGTACAGTGTGCTCTGCCCTTTATCCCCGCATGTGTTCAGATGGTACTGAAATGGCAGAATATGTTGAATTACATATCAAATGGTTCCACGATTTTTATATAACATCTTTAAGTGCAGCTTCAAAGATTTATGAGTACAACCCTGATTTGTATTTTTTTTTAGAAATAATCAATGCCATACTTTTTCTGTATATTTATGCACTTCTAGAAAACAAGTAAATGTAAATATAAAAATGCTAATTACAGTAATTTGCAAAGTTAGTTTCAGAGTTAAAAGTATATACAAGGGATTGCAAATGTAAATTCAATCCCTGAATGAGAAGAGACTAAACAGGCGCATAGGTTTTTGTGTAAACCAGAAACATCCCTGAATTTCTCTTTTTTTAAACATTAAATCATGAAGCCTGAAATTCAAGTAATACCGTTTAGTAGATCAGCTATGTTTAAAGTAAGTGAACTGAGCATGGCAGTCATCTTAAACATTAGTTTAACCAAATAATTAGAAAACAAAACAGAATAAAAGATGAAAGACACATTGGTATTATTGTCCTATTGCCCAAAATGTTTTCTGAGGTATTTGACAAATAGATACTGTACATTATTCATCAGCCTTCAATCCTCACCCATGGATATTCTCACATTTTACATGCAGCAGATCTAAAAGTAGCACCATTTTACCGAACATCCCCCTTCCAAAAAAAAAGGAATATTACTTCTTTACAGTACTAAAATCTAAAATGACATCAATTAATTTACTGTACAATTATGACTCTTTTATCATACATCAAAATTACAGTTTAATAAAGGACCCATTTCACAGCAAGCCAGCTGCCTCAAACCCAAAATGAGAAACACCCCTCCATTTTTTTTTTATTCAAACCAAAGCAAATGGCTCTGTTGGCTATCTCTGTGACTCATAATGGATTGCTAAATAGCACCTATGTGTTTCACCCAGTGCTTTGTAGTTTACAATATTACAGTTTTAGAAATGCACCTTGTGAAAAGTTAACCGCAAATAAAACATGCATGACAAACTGTGAGTTACAAAAGCAATGAAATTTAGTCTCATTGCAAGTGATAACTTGCTTAAAAAGTGCTTGATGAAAACACTAAACACCTATGAAATTGCATTGAATTAAAAATGTAACTGTTTTGTTTCTCTGAGGCATTTAAACCAAAGATATTTTTTTGAAAATTCTTTACATATTGCAAAGAAAATGTTTTCAATTAGCATACAATTTAGTGCAAAATGTTGAACTGGCATACTTTGCATTTTGTTTCTGATTGATTAACATACTGCAAAGTGCACACTTTTGCTTATGTATGGCAACATAGTGGTTGTTAAAAGCATAAGTAGTAAGTTAATTCGGCAAGTCGATCTGAGAAGTAGGCTCTAATTGTGTGTTTATGAAAAGATTTTTGTGGTTTGAATACATAATTGGTTTATTGACTGAGTTTATATTGCCTGTTCAACATTTACACTATGTTGACATAAAGCCTGTTTACTTTGTCAGCTTCTCTAAACTTCTTTTGTATTGATCACTCACTGATGGTGTTGCACCGAATTTTTCATTAAAATTAGTTTACCTACCAAAGCCACAAAACATACAGAGTTTAAGATTTTATATTTGCCTTAGTAGTATGAGTTTCACAGAGCCAGATATAATTGATTGAGTTAAAAAATATGTGATTGCTACTTTTTTATAAGATCATTTAAGAACTGACTTGATACAGAGTATGTCAATTGATCTACAATCCAAAATATTAATTGGGTGGCAGATCATGCAGGTCTGCAATATGCAATGGTTGATATTTGGGTTAAGACTTGACAAAAAATGTTAGTATCCTTTAAGTTCTGTTCATGAAATTCTGTGTAATGAATACCTAATATACAGGCTTAATAGACTATACATGGCTTTACATGTTTCAGATGTAAACTACATTGGGAAATTTCCAACTAAGCATTTGAGTACACTCACAAAATACAGTAAAAGAATGCAGGACTCCGTACTGCATTGATGGTGCTCAATGTAATTGATGATATTCTTGTTTTCAACCAGTTTTCTAATTGGTAATCATAAAAATGTTAATGTTTTCCAACTTAAACTTAAGTTCAGACTTTCTTTCAGTGGTAATAGTGGAAATACCACTTTCTTACATTATTTTACTATTTCATATAGTCTGTCCCAAATTTAACAATCCAGCACATGAATCTCTTAAATACAATCGTGGTCAATAATCTTAGTGTTTTAGGTTAATGTTTTTATGAATGAGCTACTCCTTTACAGCATTATAAACAAACTTACAAACTTTTTTTTTTCAAAATAGTTTTTTTTTTATGTCTGATTCAAGTTTCAAACCACCACTAGATGGCACTGTTTCGCGAATCTAATTGTTCTATTGATTATTACATTAAAAAGTATTTATATATTATATGTACATTATTATTACCTTTTGTTTAATTTTAGTAAAGCATGTTGGCATAGTGTTAGCGCTTTAGCTTCACAGAAACAAGGTTTTTTAAAACATGGTTTGACCTCCATGAACTGTGGTTTCCTTCCTCAATCCAATGACATTATCCAGATGTGGATTCTTATTGCAAGATTACATCTGACTCTGTGAGACTTTTTTATGGCATTTTTTTTCTATATTAAACCATATGATTTTTTTCGCACCAATATAACATGATGATGAAAAGCACCTATGAGTTTTGAATAACCTTATGAGTTAATTATGCAATAAATATACATACATAAGCTTTCATTAGTAAGCTTGATATTTAAAAAGATGATTGATCTGACATAAATAGTCTGTGTTGCATTGCCAAAACTCACATATGCTTTTAAAGAAAGGTCTCTGGGTCAGCACCTTTTGTGGCACTAAGGTCTGAAACGTGATACTGTAGCACCGTGTCATTGTTCTAAACATTTTCTGTGTTCCCTTGAGTGAAAATACTGTAAACTATTTAAAGCCTTACAAGAAATGGCTGTAAGGCCCAGTAACCTTACTAAAGGCATAGGGAGCTGAGCTGACATATGTATTGGTGGTACAGGACAAGGACTTTTCAGCCAGCATTTGAATAAAGCGCTTGTATGGTGGATTTGAAGGCTCCGATAATTCCTGTGGCTCTTTCTTCACCCTTTTGTTGCTCTTGGTGGGAGTTTTGTCAGTGCCATGCTTTTCAGCATCCTCCTCCTTCTCTCTTGCCTTCTCTGCCATCTTTGCCTCCCATAACGCTAGCCCATGCTTGGCCTCGTTCAGGTTCTTGTGCTGGTAAAACACCAATGAGATTCTTGTAGGATGTGTGCGATCGGGCTTCTTGAGTGGTGTTGTGGCATGTAACTCTCGCTTTGCACACTCAATAATAACCGAGCCATGGCTGGGTGCCACAGCTACACCACCGATATCTGGATCCAGAAAATTATGCTCATTATCTGACCACACCTCCTCCTCATCCCTGGGTTCTGGGGTAAGCAATGGCAGTCCTGGTTCTTGCTTGACCATAGGAGACAAAGTGTTACTGTGGGTTGAACACATACCTGAAGGTTGGTTGGGGTTAGTGCCTTCCCTGCTCAAGGGAGGAAGCACTTGATGGAATCCATTTGCCTGAAAGCTCATCTCTGACATATTTTGCATACCTAGGGGGTCAATCTTTTGAGCAAACTGCATTTGAGGATTTTCATGGTGGTAAGGATTAGGAAATCTACCAAACTGACTGTGATCTTTGTTCATAGTAGAATAATCTAGGTTGGATTGAGTTAATGGTGGCCTGGATGTGTTATCTATAAACTGGGTCTCTGGTCCTCTGTTAGGGTTATAACCAGGATAGTGTACAAGTGGGAGCATATCTGATCTCATAGAGTTGCTATAATTATTGATGGGTAGGCCTGGCTCACCATATCGCGCTGAGTAATTCATGTTATAACATTGATGGGGGCTAATTTGTTGCTCAGGGTAAAGAGATGGCCTTTGTTGTCTGTATATATCCACATGTTTTGAATTGGAATAAAAGGGTGGATAGTTGTCCATTGAATAACCATTATTATAGTGATATCCTGGATATAAGTTTGGTGTTAGTGTTCCAGAATAAGAGTTTGGTGATTTTGACCCATTTATGTAGGAATTTGGAACAGGTAAAGGAGAACGGTATGGGCTTGCTGATGGGGATGATTGAGAAAGCTTATTGGGTGTATTGGAAGTGCTAATGAAGGATCCAGTGGTATTGGGATCCCTTGGGTTGTTGGCAGGGGATAGTGGAGTGGAGAAAGGTGTAGAAGTGTTGAGCTGGTGCTGGAGTTGATGCTGATTTTGTGCAGGGAGTAGGTGCTGGCCAGGAAGAAGTGTCCCTATGTGACCTACCTCTGTACCTTAACAATAAAGAATTTTTTTTATTTTAGTTATGTTCACAACAATGTAAAATTAAACAATGCATATAAAAGACTGGTTGATTGTACCTGTTGCTGGTATTTTGTGGCTCATGCCTTCATAAGAGCTTTGTTTTAGTTGTTTTGTTTGGTGGCCACTATCTCCTTTAGAAATGGTTGTGTTGAGCTGAAAAGATTTGTTTGCTCCACCTTTCTTGCCTTCCAGTTTCCTTTGGCGGCAGGATTTGGCTGGTTCTGCCAGCATGCGAACCTGCCGGCGGAAGGCAGTTAGCACCTGTATGGCACCAGTCCGAGTTTTTTCCAGCTGGGCTTCAGCACTCCCAAATTCATCGGTAGATGCAGCCTTATAGAGCGGCAGCACATGAAGCTGTTCTTCTTCTGGAATCTTTCCAATATTCCGATTGTCCTCTCGTGTAAGTGTACAAACCTGCCATGGCATAAAATAGCATTTTTGAGACAATTGTTTTAAAAGAGGACATGATACTAAACACTAACGCAGTGCTTCTCAACTAGTGGGGCTCGCCCCCCCAGGGGGGGCGCAGTGCGGTGGCTGGGGGGGGCGCATAACAAGAAATCACAGAGCAAGTGATATTAAGTGTACTGAACAAACCCTCAAGAGACAACATGGAAAAATATTTAACAGGGATAGCGGAGAGAAAGGCGGAGAGAGACGAAGATAATGAGACCAACAAAAGTCAACCGAAAATTAAATGTCAAAGCGTATGTAGCGCCTGGCTTCACTGTAACTGTAACTTCACTGTAACTAAGGTGGAGATGAAGAAAGACCAGTGTGTCTGCTGTGTCTTAAAATGTTGGCAGCGGACAGCGTGAAGCCAAAGGCGTCACTTAAAGACATTACACCCCAATCACGACGATAAGCAGCTTGAGTTTTTTAATCGTAAACGTGACGCGTATATCCTGCAATCATAACGCTTTATGAAAGCTACTTCATAAAAGCTGTGCGCTGCAAAACAGGCGCGTTGGAGACATCAGTTCTGACTTCCTCAAAAAAAAAAAAACAGCACAAATTGTTGTATTCATTTTTGTTTTGTAGGTTAAAGTATTAATAAATTGTGCTCCTGAATTAATGTTGCTGATGAATTTGAATTTATTATTATTTATTGATTTTTATTTAATTTCATTTATATCAAATATATAAATATCAAATTTCAGTCAGTTCAAAAATGTTTCTGGTTTAAATAAGGATTTTATTCGTTTCTGTTACAAACTAAAAAACAAATTATTTTAAAATATATACAGTGCCTTGTAAAAGCATTCAGCCCCCTTTTTTCACATTTTGTTACCTCACAACCTGGAATTCAAAGGGAATATTTGAGGGTTTGCATCATTTAATTTATAGACCATGCCTACAACTTTCAACATTTAACATTTTTATTGTGAAGCAAACAACAAATAGGACAAAATAACTGAAAACATCAGTGTGCATAACTATTCACCCCCCTAAGTCAGTACTTTGTAGAGCCACCTTTTGCAGCAATTACAGCTGCAAGTCGCTTTGGATAAGTCTCTACGAGCTTGCCACATCTTGCCACTGGAATTTTTGCCCATTCCTCATGGCAAAACTGCTCCAGCTCTTTCAAGTTAGATGGTTTCTGTTGGTGAACAGCAATCTTCAAGTCTGACCACAGATTCTCAATTGGATTAAGGTCTGGGCTTTGACTAGGCCATTCCAATATGTTTACACGTTTCCTCTTAAACCACTCAAGCAGTTGCTTTAGCAGTATGCTTTGGGTCATTGTCCTGTTGGAAGGTAAATCTCCGCCCTAGTCTCAGATCACTGACAGACGTAAACAGGTTTTGCTCAAGAATTTCCCTTTATTTAGCACCATCCATCTTTCCCTCGACTCGGACCAGTTTTCCAGTCCCTGCTACTGAGAAACATCCCCACAGAATGATGCTTCCACCACCATGTTTCACTGTGGGGATGGTGTTCTTGGGGTGATGAGATGTGTTGGGTTTGCGCCAGACATAGCGTTTTCCTTGGTGGCCAAAAAGTTCAATTTTGGTCTCATCTGACCACAGTACCTTCCTCCATACAGTTTGGGAGTCTCCCACATGCCTTTTTGCAAACTCGAAACGAGCATTCCTATTTTTGCCTGTAAGTAAAGGTTTTTTCTGGCCACTCTTCCATAAAGCCCAGCTCTATAGAGCGTACGGCTTAAGGCTCATTTATGCTCAACGTTAAATACGGAAACGGATACGGACGGAACCTTTTGTCCGTACTCTGCGTTCATTTCGTAATTTGCACGTTTTCTGAAAGCTTGCGGATGCGGACAGGACTGAGCAATACCACTGAAAACCGTGGGGGCAGTGCATGATGCGACCACTACCATATGTACACGAAGAAGAAGAAAAACATGGCGGAACTTTTTGAAGCCCGGTTGTGCGAGTTGGTGCGCAATATTAATCATTTATATGAAGTTACTTCGCCGGGGCACAGGGACAAACAGTTGTTACAAAACAGCTGGACATTGGAAAGGAATTAAAAATCCGAAAGTATTGGAAATGACGTTCGTCATCAATTTCCCTCATTGGGCGGACAAGTAAATAAAATTCTCCATCCAAATGTCGCGACCTATTCAGTGGCCTCACAGACCACCGCCGTCTAGAACGCTGCCTTTTTTGTCATTTTTGCAGAATGTACAAAATCACAAGTTCCTCCGCCGTCGCCATGTTTAATTTTTACTCTAAACTGCCCTCTAATGGATGTAGTGTTCAACAACCATATCAACGGAGTAACTGTTAAAGTAACTGTTATATTGCATGAAGCGCACGCACACATTTCCGTACGTACGTATTGTGCTCATATGGACAGATACTCCAGTCTCTGCTTGGGAACTCTGAAGCTCCTTCAGGGTTACCTTTGGTCTCTGTGCTGCCTCTCTGATTAATGCCCTCCTTGACCGGGCTGAGAGTTTTGGTGGGCGGCCCTCTCTTCGCAGGTTTGTTGTGGTACCATGTTTTTTCCATTTGATGATGATGGATTTGATGGTGCTCCCGGGGATCATCATAGATTTGGATATTTTTTTATAACCCAACCCTGACTTATACTTCTCTACAACTTTATCCATGACTTGCTTGGAGAGCTCCTTGGTCTTCATGGTGTTGTTTGGTTAGCTTAATGGTGTTGCAGCCTCCGGGGCCTTTCAGAAAAGGTGTGTATATACTGATAGATCATGTGACACTTAGATTGCACACAGGTGGCCTTCATTTCACTAAGCATGTGACTTCTGAAGGTAATTGGTTGCACCAGAACTTTTTAGGGGCTTCATAACAAAGGGGGTGAATACATATGCACATGCCAATTCTCAGTTTTTTATTTTCATATTTATATACATTTTTTTTTCTCATTTCACTTCTCAAACGTAGACTATTCTGTGCAGATGCGTCACATTCAATTCAGATAAAGAAAAAATACATACAGGTTGTAATGTAGTAAAATAGGGAAAATCCAAGGGGGTGAATACTTTTGCAAGGCACTGTATATTTATTTTTTCTTTATCTCCATCCAGGGGAGAGCGTCTCGGGCGCTGGGCAGATACACCCAGGACAGGGAGCCAATCCATTGCTGGGCACACACTCACTCACTCAAACACACTCTATATGGGGCAATTTGGAGAACTCTATTAACTTGATCCATGTTTTTGGACTGTGGGAGGAAACCGGAGAACCCGGAGGAAACCCATGCGGACACGGGAAGAACGTGGAAACTCCACCCAGATGGGGATTCGAACTGGGAATCCCTAGCACTGAGAGGCGAACGTGCTAACCACTATGCCACCGTGCCGCCCTATATATATTTAAATATATTTAATACTTATATATATATTAAAAATTATTATAAAATAAAATTATTCTGTTATAAGTTGGTCTATATTTCTTTCTTTTTTGTATTTCTTTCTTTCTTTTTTCTTCATTGTTAATAAGGATACATTGTTATAAAAGTGGTGTACTTATAACAAATTTATAGACAAATCATACCACAGAGGGTGTGTAAAAATACTTTATCCCATGTTGTCATGTGGGGGGAGGGTGAAGTGAGTGTGCGTGTGTGGGGTGCAAAATGTTTTCTTCTTCCTAGGGGGGGCTTAACAGAAAATAATTGAGAATCACTGCACTAATGCAAATAGTGGGGGGTCAAGCTAATAATGGTGCTGCTTCCAGTAATTTCATTAAAATGACTGCTGTTACAAGCATAGACATGGTGAGAATTGTAGACAGGATTTACCATACTACTAAAGATCTTATCTTATTAAACGTCCAGCATTGTGATGTCACTAACACCTACACAACACACACACTCAGTGTTATAATAGCTTTGCCATTGTATTCTGCAGCAAAGGCTTTCATACTTAAGCTTCCACTGATTTCTTCTTCAAGCTCTGCACATGCACAAACAATTACCATAGACAATCAACAGGTGAAAAGAAAACAGAAAGAAAAAAAGAAAAGAAAAAAAAAAGAAAACAGGATAAAAGGGCCAAGGGCACTGTGGACACCTCTTCTCACACACACACACACACACACACACACACACACACACACTTCCCTGATTAAACCTATAAAGTTTTTTAAAAAAAAGTGATTTGAATTGGTATTTAGGAGCTATGTGTGATTTGTTTACAAAAGCCAGGTGAACACAGCCCCCCCCCACCCCCACCCCCCGGCTTCCCACCTCACCTTATTGCATTACATCTCTTCCATTGTCAACTAAGTGCATCCACGGTGGTGCACACATTGGCAAAGCCAATCCCATTCTTTGAACATTCTTCTTCTGATGGCATTTTGTCACTAGTTGTCATGCCACACCAATTGTCCTCTTGATTGGCATTTTAGTCAGATGTACCCTTCAATCACTTCTTCCTTACTGCCACACCAGCCTAAAATTAAATTTTAATGCCCTAACGATTCAACAAGCTTTAATTTGTACTATCCCACCAGCACATAGCATGTCAACTGCAACTGTAACTTCAGCCTGTTGGTCCCCCAAATATACTGGGTAAGGGAGGTAGGAATTATCCTATTTACCCCTTTAAACTGAGGTCTATAGGCACCAGTATGATCAGTTCTAATTGCAGCTGTCATCTTTTGTCAGCTGGTCACCTCATCTAAAGCACAGCATATTTTCCAGTCTGTATCCAACGGGTGGATAGTAGTAGCAGTTGCTTTAATGTTCTGGTGGGCGGCAATACTTTTAAACAGCTTCAGGCATGGCAGAGTTCAGCATGACAGAATTTAAACATTGCAGAGGCAGCTAGTCCAGCTAAGACTATATCTCCAAACAAGGCCATATAATATTCAAAGACCAACCTAGATCTCATTAGTTGTTGATCCCTTGCACAGGGGTCCCAGAGACATGCATCCCCAACTCAACTTTCCCACTGGTGTCTTCATCAGACTATATGACATCCCTATTTTTCAGGGTTTCGTCAGTAGTATAACAAGCCCAGACACAATATGTACTGAAGATTGAAAATATTCATGCAGTACAGCATTTTGTGCTAACTTGTGAAGGCACAGACATCCACAATACACCCACACATTTTAATGCCATTATAGCTCTAAATGCAATTGCTCTTGATCCATGGTTAAGGGCCTCTGATCTTTGAGTCACCACTCATTTACCTTTAAAGCTCTGCGCTGACACTGACAAACAATAAAAACAGGTGTGATTTAATATTCCACCTGCTTCTTTGGTTTGACCTAATATATAAATCTGTGTGATCATGACTTTGCAGCTCCACTGTCAAAAATACATCCTCTTGAAAGCTCTTAGACTTACCACAGTACTTCCTCCTGGCATATTATGTAGATCTCTGTGAGCATGGGCACAAAAGTCAAGACACGCAGTAACTCCAGAGAAAGGACGACCTTCCTTATGGCCCAAACGACAGTCTGGAGCTCTTTGTTCATGCTCCACCTGGAACAAATTGCCACACAAAATAATAATCCATTTTGTTTTAAACATAGAGGTTGAGTTTACATTTGTCAATTTATTTTAAATAGATAGTTGTGCACAATAACTTCAGTATATCAATAAGGATTTCAAATATTACCATATTACTGTATGTTGTAATAATACAGTATGTAGTTGTAATGATTGCTGATCTGATATACAAAGACAAAAGTAAACAAAATAATATAAAATAATAGATTTGGACCCGTCTAATTTTGCATTTAGAGAGCGGGGATCACTTACAAATAACTAATTAGTTACGAATTCACTTACGAATTAGTGTTAAGTGTTACCGATTAATCATTTAGTTGCGGGGTATTAGCTCTGAATATCGGCACATGTGGATGATGACCCAAAATATGCATTAGCATGTTTGAAATGGGGCAGCACGGAGGCTTAGTGGGTAGCACATTTGACTCTCAGCACTAGGGATTCCCAGTTCGAATCCTCATCTGGGTGGAGTTTCCATGTTCTCCCCGTGTCCGCGTGGGTTTCCTCCGGGTTCTCCGGTTTCCTCCCACAGTCCAAAAACATGGATCAAGTCAATTGAGTTCTCCAAATTGCCCCATGTAGTGTGTGTTTGTGTGCGTGTCTGTGTGTGTGTGAGTGTGTGTGCCCAGCGATAGACTGGCGCCCTGTCCTGGGTGTATCTGCCCAGCGCCCGAAACGTTCTCCCCTGGATGAGCATGGGGGGGACCCCCTGGGACTCTAATATAGGAAAATATAGAAAATGGATGTTTGAAATGTTTCCATAAACATACTTCACAACTGCTGCATAATGCTGACAAACTACCCTGTTGGATCTAACATCCGTGCTCCAGTGCTGTTGTAATTCACAGAGAACCCAATATCATCCCACACAGTTGATTTAAAGCAGGCGGATCCTCTGACTTGTGTGTATCATTTGTATTTGCCATATACAGTAATAATAATGTCTCCTGTTCTTAATTTGTGTACTTCTATGTTACAAAAATGTGCAAGAAATGCAAATATATATAATGTTTTTATTTAATGAGATTTATGAAACCACCTATGTAAAATCATGCCATTTTGAAAGGAAGTTTAGAAGTGATCATTAGATTTTGCACAATATTTTATTCATTTAAAAGTTGTTTTAATCATTTGGTTAGTCAGGTGAGCAAAATAATTTGTGTTTAAATTACTGAAGTACCTGATTGTTATAAGCTTCTGGTGCCATTTGTTTATACAGTGGTGCCAACAGTGTTGCAAGGCCTTGAAGATTCCTCTCAATTTTCTCTTCCTGTAAAATGGGAATGTTATCCCAAAACCATGTTATCCCAGAATACATTTGAGCTAGTTTGAGGTGATTTCAAATATTTAAAATAATATGACTTACCTCTTTTGGGTCATCACATATTAGTTTAAATTTTCTTGGGACCTTACTCCTGGCAAACTTGCAACCATTATAGTACATACTCCAGGAACAACCAAAAGAAAAAGAGGCCCCACAGGCATCAGGATTCAGACCCTGACATACACATGTCCTCCTAATAAAAAGAACACAGAGTGATATGCGTTTATTTAAGATGAAAGTGCTAAACAGTGTCATCATGAAGCGTGTATTTTTTATTTACACACACACACATGGCAGTCCTATGTTTATTGTCCTGACACTTTTCCAGCTACTCAAAAAAAGTCTTTATTTTATCATTAAATTGCTTATAAAATAGTTTAGTAAATGTACCTGACCTACAGTGAGTAAAAATACATGAAACAAATAATAGTATCATACAAACTTCAGTTTGACAGTGCTATTAGATGTGTGCTTCCTTGCTGCTGTGATGGTGGAATTTGTAATATGTGAGTATGTAATAAACTTACTCCTCGTTGAGACCACATCTGCGATTGGTGAGGGCACCATATTTTGTAAGTGTGCCACTAAGTTCTGTGTAGAGTTGATCTGCCAGGCTTTGGGATATTCCTTCCCAAATTACTATGACTATAACCATACAGGAGTTGTCACATGAGTGACCAGACCTTTCCCGTACTAGCACTAAGAGCTTCTCTTCTAGGTTGGCACGCCGTATTACCTAAATGTAACAAAATAATATAAACAACTAGGCTCAATCTCAGGACTTTAAATGATAACAGTAACTTACAAATAAAGACAATAAAATATTTACCCATTTAGCAATTGGACAGCCTTGTGTGCTTTTGCCTTCCTTCCCTGTATAAATTACTTTCTCAATCCTTATAGCATCGCCTGTTAACCCGGACCTTAAAAATGTGGAAATATTCAAATTTTGTAGATTAATGATTCAACCACAACAATGTTCAATGATGTTAAGGAATTAAAGACATTGTACCTTTTTTCCATCATTTCTCGGATATTCTTGATATTTGAAGCTGTGCCCAGATGTGTGTAATATGGCCCTTCATCTTTTTCACTAATTTGCTCTGAGGAAAACCAAGCAAAGCACATAGAATGTGGTTGAACTGATACAATACAGTCTTAAAAGTACTGAATGTAGTCCTTAAGTATATTTGACTTACCTACACAGTGACATGAAGGAATCTCATACTGAGTCTTAAGGGTTGAATCCAACAGATTTTTTATAGGAGTATTAAGCAACTTCATGGGTGAATCTATAAAGCACTGCAAACCTGGTTCTTTTTTTGGAATGAAGTTTGTAGCTTTACACTGGTCCTCACCATTTTCAAGATTGGTAGAAACTATTGCCACCCCACCTGACATCTCTACCTTCATCTTGTTGGGAGACTTAATGATTATAGGCTTTCTCTCAAGTACAGCAGAAGGATGGTACTGTTGTAATTGCTGCTCCATGGCGGCAAGAATGCTCTTTTGCTGACTCTGCTTGCTACCCGTTGTTGGCAGCTCCTGATTCACTGCCAGTGGAGTGCCACCTGCTGAGTTTGTATGCTGCCTTTGAGATGCTGACATTTGACTTGAGCCATTTTCACATTTAATGTGTTGTAAATCAGATTTAACATTCGGGCTCCATTGAAAGATTTTCCTGTCTTGGTTCAGTAAGTGCTGGGTCCGCAGACTATCGACCTTCTGAAGCTCCTCTTGCGCACTAGGACTTGGAAGAGATCCTCTTTGAAATTGAAAACAGGGATCCTGTGATTCAGTTTTTATGATGGTTTTAAGTTTATCTTGTTCTGAAGCATTATCTGGAATCTGAGGTCTTTCATGTAATGAGTGCTGAATGTTAAAGTTGTCTTGTGTTTGGTGCCTGGAGGGCTGTTGAGGATGTTGGATATTAGAAGATGGACTGTATTGTTTCTGTTGCCTTTGAATCTCTTTTTCTTCATTAAAACCAAACAAGCATGCCATGTCTTTAGGTAACGACTGAGAGCCTTCCTGAAATTGATCTGGAAGTGAAAGCTTAGTTTGTACTTGACCTGGGGAGTTACATGTTGGCATTTGGATGTCTTTGTGGGTATAACCCTTTGCCTTGTGTCTGTTGGGAGACTGATTATCCATGTGAACCTGAGATGTGTTCTGGTGCTGTATGGTGCTGAAATTTTGCTGGTGAATTTTGTATTGCTGGTGAGTTTGCTGATGCAAGAAGTTCGGAGGTAGCGTCTGCTCTAATGTTTGGTCTTTTTTGCATATTTGCTCTGGATGCTTCTGGTGAAGACACTTTTGTTTGTTGAGATGCATGTACATTTGGGAGATTTGAGTGTCATGCTCTGCAGTAGCACTATGTTGAACTTGGCTTGGAGATGAGGAGCCATGTGTGTAGCCATTTTGTATCTGACAATCTTGTCGCGGTAAATTGTGCTGCATATGAAAGCTGTGTGATGAATTAGATTTTAAAATTTCTTTATCTTCCTTTGGGTCAAATCTCCACATACTTGAATGACTGGCATTCTGCAGTGGTGCTGGACCTGAATTATAACAATTTGCTATTGGGGTAGAAGACATGATGCAATCCTGAAGTGGAGAAGATTGCTTAATTTTTGAAGCTTCTTGAGATTGTGCTGTGTTCTTTAGAGTAGCAGGGGATACAGAAACCTGGCAACCTTGAGATCTGTCATCAGCTAAGCATACAGTTGGCTGCTGTTTCATTCCATATTGCTGCTTTGTAAGAGTATTGACAGCCTGATGAGACATTGAATTCATTATTATACCTGCTTCATCGTCCGACTCTGACAAAGGGTATGTCTTCTGATCCCGGCTCAGCTTGGAGAACATTTTTAGACCATCTGCATTACTGACAAAGCCTGATGAGCCTTTTTGAGCCAAAGAATAGTTGCTACTTGATAGCTTGGCATTTTGTATAGCCTTTGTGTGAGAATAAGGCAGTTCAGGCTGCTGCTGTTCTTCTTTGTATTTTCCTGGATATCCATTTACTAAGAATGTTGGATCATAGCAGTTGCTTTCATGCACATCTATAGGTGTTTTGGTTAGAGGCTCAGAGGCAGGTTTCTGAGCTGAAATGGAAAAACCTGAGGTGAGTGAGTGTAAAGAGATTTCCTGCTCATGCAGGTTGCTGGTGTCACTGTTTTGCAGTGTTGTGGCTGCATGCTCTGGGTAATACTGAGTCTGAGGCAGTGTATTTTCTGAGTGCTCTTGAGCTTGATTATCCATTGAAACTGGGAGCACTGTAGCACCATTGGCCAATGGCACATGATTGGTTTTCAGTAACGCAAATGCATCACTATTAAGTTGATCACAGTTTATATTGTCCTCTGTCAACTTGTTCACCCCAGTGACGTCCGTGCAGCCTTCAGAATGTGTCTCATTCTTTTTCCATGGATTCACCTCTAACAAATGATTGATATTTTTAGGTTGTTGATTTCCCATCCATGAGTCCTCTTTAAAATGATGAATAGTCTCACCATTACCTCCCTGATCAAACATGGTGGCAGGACTAGAACAGTCTTGCTTCAGTGAATTATTATGGCTCAAGCTTGAATTTCCATTGATTTGCAGATGGCTGACATCAGGTGACTGGTTTCCATTCTGCAGTTTTGTAGGCACCTGATGAGCACCACTGAGCTGCACTAGTATCTGACTTTCTTCTGTCTCATACCTTGCCTTGTCTGTTTCCATTTGGCCAGATCTAAGTCCATTCACTAGACTGCCCTCTGTGCGTCCTGTAAAACAAATATTAAACATACATCAACACATGTTCTTGTCAGTGAAATTAACCCCTCGGCCCATAGCAGAGCTAATGGGTAAATCTCTTAATTGAATAATGCTTTGGCAAAGAGCATCAGCTACATGCCTTTAATGTAAATCAGTGTGGCATATCAAGGAACTGGTACTTAATCCAGATGCGCAATTTGGCCACCCATTATAATTCCTATGTAATTGTTATTCATTTAGATTTTGAGTGTTATATAAAACTGTACTTTATGTCCTTATATAACTATAATCCTTATATAACTATAATCCTTATATCTGGCATTCCAGGTCTAATAACGATTTTTAGTGGCAAAAATAATGACATCTAATAACGTCATCTGTCATGTTCTGTAGTAAATAAAAATGTTCAGAAACCAAAACATACATGTTATCTTGTACATCACTCACAGGACAGGGTAAATGATACTAGAAAGTATCCAAAAATACACATTGACTACAGTCTATACTTACAGCATAACAAAGTATATCTATATTGTACATGAAACTGATACACTGCACAATAAGTGTAGAAACAAGGAGGTGTGTATCTAATAACATGGCTGATGAGGGTGTATTTACTAAAAAATGTTAATCAGACTATATAGAAATGTATAGTTAAGGCTGTCAACAAGTATTGTGATTTTAGTATTGTGTGATTTTTTTTTTTTTTTTTTTTTTTTGCTTTTTTGGAATTGAGAAATTGGTCTTAATTTTGTCTTTGATATTATCATTAAGAGTCATTATTAATACAAGAATTATTCAATTCTTCATACATTCAACAAAATTACCCACATTCTTGTTTTCTGCTCTTATAAAATATAGCTTTGTACGTAAATATATAGTAGTTACAAACTAAATCCACAAGCATTAGTAACAAGCTACAAAACTAAAATAACATAATTGACAACCACACCAGCAAACCGTGATGATTTGTTGAAGAATCTGTCAGTCAAACGATGCCAGTTTAGGGTACAGTAGCAACTTCACAATTCGAAGATGCATTAGGTTCTGATCATACTTATTTGCCACAGAACATGATTGAATCTTGAAAACTTTTTTTTTGTAATTAAAAATCAAGCTTATACCTATTTAAGTCAGTGAAGTGCCTACAAACCCACAAACTCTGGTAACCCAGGCAGTTTTTGTGAGCTGCTTAAAACTGAAATAATGGAATTAAATGCTATACTAATTTGACTTAATACATATTTGTACACAGCCCATAAAAAATGCCTGTAGCACAAGTAAGACACATCTGCTAGCATTATTTTAAAGGTAAAAGCTAAGCAATAGTGGTAGGCATGTTTATTCATTTTAGTTAACCAATTTTTTAAATGTTTGTTTAAGGAGATCTAGGCTTTTATGTGCTCAGCACTAGGAGCGTTATTTACAAGCAGGTGTCACACCTGCTCCTAATTACTCACAGGCTCAGGCTATGCTGCCACAATCTTTGTGGCTAGAGATAAAACCCTCTAGCCACGGATATTACGTTACAAAGGGTATGCATAATGTGCCCTGTCATTGTCTCTGCATGTTTAACCTAGAGTAAAACCTGTCAGAAAAGAGGCACACATGGCAAAGAGATATCATTTGTCTATTCTGCAAAAAAAAAAAAAGTTTACTAAAGCAAAAAGGTGTTAGGGGTTTGGGTTGAGCATTACTGTAAATAAATAACAGAAAAGGGCTGAAACTGCACTCCGCTTTACGTCAGGCCTAAAAACACTACTTTCCCATGATTTACAAACAGTAGTGCATGACCTCTTGTACCTCATTGCTTTTATAGACAGGTTTAGCTTATAAATGTGTTTATTAAAAACTTAATTTTTAATGAACTGGTAAATGAATTTAGTTCTGTTTTTAAAGTAAACATTGATTGCTGATTAACGGGATACAGGCTTAGTGCTCACCGATAAATGGCTCACTGTTTATATGAATTTGTATTTTAAAATAAATAAAATTTATTCATCACACATTAATCCAAATCTGAAGCGGTCATTAATGTCTATTAATGTCACTGCTGGACAACCGGCTCAAACCGGACCAAAACTACCAATTGTATAAATACCCTTTTGTAATTGCCTATACCTCAAATTTTATGTTAAGTATTTTTTACCGAATTATTTACTTATTAAGTAATTTATTATTATGGGATAGTATTTTCCTTAAATGTTTAAGTCTTGTGGGTAAACATGTAAATCAGCAGACCTGGTCAGTTCCAAATAATAACTTTGAGATACTTTTTAGACCAGGAACTTTATGACCACCAATATTGTGTTGGTCCCACTTTTGCTGCCAAAACAGCCCTGACTTATTAAGGCTCATCCTGTATATTTGGCTCATCCTATATATATATATTTGACTTTTTGCGGTTTGCTCTATATTCTTGCCCAGGAGTGTAGATTTAATTTCTGCTTTTCTTTAGGAATTGTAGTCATTAAAACTAACAGGATGTGAATGAAATTGATGGCTATATTTCCTTAATACATTAGAATAATACTGCTAAGGATTATTCTTATTAGTATGACTGTTGCAAAGACAGGACATCAGGACCACTTGGATTAGGGTTACTGTTGTTTGAGAACATTGGTTAAAATAATTCTTAGTAGGTTGGCCTTTATTATCTGCATGACACACATACATAGTTCCTTCCTAAGGATGATTTGTATTACAATAAGATTCATTAGCCTTTTTAAAACTCTTTAATAATATCTCATGTAGGACTGCATGTATTTAAATAGAACTTAAATTATGCTTATTGGTTTCAGATTCTCATAGTCCTAATTAAAATCAGTACGCTGACTCCATTCCATGTTTTACCAGTAACCATTTGAAGCCAAACAGATCAAACACGCCTACCAGCAAGACAAAAACATCTTGGAGAGAAGAACAAAGCACACACATACAGTGACAATGGCAGTCTATAATCCATTCTCTTGTTTTGCTGCATTCTCTTTAAAACACAATTTTTTCCACTTTAATTGCCAATTTAATACGATCATTAAAATTGCATGTAGGATTTTCCATAAACTAATAGTAACATAATGTGTTTTTAATGGAAAAAATGCTACATATGTCAACAATCCAAACACGCACGGTAAATGA
Organism: Corydoras maculifer; assembly: GCA_019802435.1. NCBI lineage: Eukaryota > Metazoa > Chordata > Actinopteri > Siluriformes > Callichthyidae > Corydoras > Corydoras maculifer. The sequence continues at coordinate 1,130,371 of JAFMOD010000469.1, read as the reverse complement.
TCCAATTTGTACAAATATAGACAAGAAACTAAAACTACATTTTAAATATATATTAACAATCACATTATCTTTTTTATACGAAAACAGTACGTATTGAATATAGAACACTTTGATTTTAAGATATACTGTATCTTTGTCATTTGTCTAATTCAGGTTAGAATTCAATATCAAGTAATAATTTATTGGGGGGGGGCTTCTGAGCCTTGAGGTAGAGTTATACACAGTGACATACCAGAAGATAAAAAGTGTTGTTCTGAAGTTGATTAAAGCTGCAGGATATGGCAACATGGTCTTCTTGTAAGCTGGTTGATCAGTACTAAGATCTGACAGCTCAGTGTGTCATTAGTATGAACATGTTTGTTTCAGCTTCAAATATCAAATGATAAAAAATAGGGCTGCAACAACGAATCAATAAAATTGATAAAAATCGAGTATGAGAAGTGTTGATGACGAATTTCATTATCGATTCGTGGTGTTGTACAATTTGCGCGTTACTCGCAATGTTGTAACCGCTTACATCACCTGCAGCGCTGAAAAAAAATAGTAATAGTGGGTTGAACGAAAGGAGGCAGAGTGGAGGTGGATTCTGCAAAACAAGTTTAACCAAGTTTAATAAATTCTACAAATGAGACATGGCCGACGCAGAAAATATCATCAAAAAATTAAATCATTAAAAGCGTGGGAGCACTTCACGCTTCACACATCTAAAGAAGTTGGAACATGCAAACTCTGTAAAAATGATTCAACCTGCACGGAGCACCACGGTGATGATACACCACCTGAAGATAAACATGTTAGAGTCACCGATTAGGATGAAGGAGCTAAACTCTGCTGTTCAGCTCCTTCATCCTCATCGGTGACTCTAACATGTAAATCACTACAATATCCCATTTTTCTTTAGTTTTGAAGGGAATCAATGTAACAGTGCACTCACACTATGAGAACCTGCAGAGCACACTTCATGCTGTTTTTCGTTGTTAACTGGATAATGACAGCGATGGAGAACATGTTTTACTGGTTATTTTCATTTAATTAGCTTAAGCAGTGTAAAATATAATTAAAATATAAATGTGCTTTATAAATACATACATCTTGTACACAATGGTGGTAATTAATGATCAAGCTTTAAATTTCTGACAAATTATGAGTGAAGACACTGCACTCTATGGGAGTGAGGTAGGATGAATTGCATTTTGACGGGGATTAGGTAACATATTAGAGTAATTTAGTATTTTTTTTACACACAGTGCTACATATTATGTCAGAATGTGTGTGAGAGAGTTGTGTGTACAGTTAACATAACTTATCTAGATGTTTTTAGATACACATTGCAGAATGTATCCAGAGTTGAATTCTAACAAATATTAATCAACATTTAACTTTTTGAGACAATAAAAAATTTAATCTTTCAGGTGAAGTAGCAGTAGACATAATGTTTACATAACATTTACGTTTACATAATGCGACTCTGAAAAAAGTTTAAAAAATGCCATCCTTTTAAGTGTATGTTAAGCCACCAGTATTATGTACCGTGTTTAAGAGTACTTTCTGCAAGTTTATGCTTTGAATGGAGGAAAGTTTTATAAGGACATTAAGCTATGGAAAATTATTGCTTTTCCAGAATCTGCTGTTTTTAAACTGCCTTTTATGTAGATTCTATTTTTGTAGAATTTAAATTTTACAAGCTAAGTTAAATTTTTTAAATTTAGACATTAAGGACTACAACACAAAAATTAAAAACAGAAACTAAATACCACTGAAAAGTATGTTGTAAACTGTTCCAGAGAGTTTCACAGATAACAGTTTAACTGCCAACAGGTGAGGTCATCAAGATATAACAATAAAGGGACCATCTACCAGAAGGTATTTGAAGACAGTGTTACTCAGCACAATATCTCATGAAAGGATTCAAAGAGTCAGGGAAACATTTCTGGCGAGTTAATAGCAGAAACCACTGCTAAATATGTTGGACCATTGACCTCCCCCCCCCCCTATATATTTGAAAGTGCTAGTCCATAAGAAATATAATTTTGTATAGATATAGGATCTATCAAGCACCATTTGTTTTTGTGCCACTTATAGCAGGACAGTGCCAGACCGGAGCACTTGTTGTGAGAGAGAGAGAGACATAGAGAGAGATTTGGGCCTCCTGCAGCTGCTCATTTAAGAATACTAAGTGCAAATTTCCTGCACTGAGTGCTGCAGCTGAGTGAGAGACTTGTAACTGCTCTGTGTGTGTGTCTGTGCATGTATGTCATAGGACATGATTATTATATTGTATGTTATGTTTATTTCATTCATTATCTTCCGCTTAATCCTCTACTAAGGTTGTGAGGGTGTTTCCAATGCCCAATGCCCAGGGAAGAAAGTTTCGGGCACTGGGTAGATACACCCAGGACAGGGCACCAATCTATCACTGGGCAAACAGACACACACACACTATATGGGGCAATTTAGAGCAACTGCAATATATTTTAAATATATTTTAAATATATTTAATTTTAAAGGTGTGCGATGTTTACAAAATTTAAAGTTCAATAAATGAAAAAGTAAAAAATCCGAAAAACATCACATTACATTCAACATTGTTTATTCATTCATTTTCTAATCCTAACCAAAATGGCTGCTAAAGCATATTCCATCACTTATAGTCAAAACTTTAGTAGAATATGATGGACAAGCCAAGGAATATGATGGCCCATCATGTAAAATAAAAGTATTTATAATATTACACGGCATTTATTACAATTCCTTATGTTTTGTGCCACTTAAAGACTTTTGTAGAGTCAGTTGAGTAAAGTAAACCAGTTAGGTGACTTTATCCCATGTTTCTGTTTTTATTTATGTAAAACCAGTTCTACTGGAATTCTGATGCAACACACAGAGATTCATACCCACTGTTAAAACACACACACCCACACCGTCAAATCCTGTACATGAAACAGACCTCTGCACAGTTTATTTACTAAAAGTAATGGTGAATATAATGTGTTGCAATAGTTTTCCTATTGGTTGAACTCAACAAATCGCTTAAGTTGTTAATAAAGATGCGTTATAAATGTTGGACTTAGCTATGTGTTATTGACACTGCAAATTAATGTAAACCTACTAAATTGGTCTGTTGTTTGTAAGTGTGTATGAATGAATGTGTTTACAACGTGTGCAAAAGGTAGAGTAAGAGTGAGCATAGCTGCCTGTTGTGCATTCCTTATCTAACATAACACAACCAAGCTCCGTCCAGTGACATCATACACAGAGAAATTGATAAGGCAGTAGTGGTAAAGCGGTGAAATAAGGAAGCAACTCAGGTTGAACATGCTTCTTGTCCTGCTTTAAATTCTGATTATGAGTTTAGAGAATAAACCATGCAGTCAACTTAATTATCCAGAAATGTTTTTAGAATATATTTTGTGTGACCAGTTTGTAAAGATTTGCCAAGTAAGTTTAATTATTTTACAGAATAGTTAAAGTAGTACTAAACAGGAACTCTCTTAATGATAAAATTTGTCATCCACTTTTCAAACTCAAGTGTTGTTAAGTGTACACTACTACTTACATATTATAAAATCTGATTTAAGACCAAATGATTTACTGATTCATGAATCTCTGGCATGACTAAATTATTTACATAATAAAATAATACACACAGAAGAAATAAATCTTAAGCATGAATCAACAAGTTAACTTGTGTAATTATTGTGTAGAACACTTAGACTTGGTAAATAGAAATGGCATACACACACACTTTCCATTCATTCTATTTTTAATGGTTATCAACAAAAATGTTTTTTAATTTATTAGTTAAAATTATTGAATATGTTTATAGTATTAGTGTTTCAATTTCTTTTTATGAAGAGTTCTGTAACTGTCTTCAGCCTATAAGTAATCAGACTGAAATAAATTGGTCTACTTCTAAATGTTTGTAATGCATTGTACTTAGAGATTAATACATTGAAGAAGCTGATTTTTTTAAAAATGGGTTAAGTTTTTATCTACACACAAACCCTGCGGTGTATAGTTATGGGTGTAGCTGAGTATCACTATACTGTAATTATACTTTCTTATGTGTTATTGTGCATCCCTGCAAGTCTTAGTGTTTTGAAAATGTGTGGGTAAAAAAATATCTAATGACCTTAATAACATAAACATTAACTAAGCATTTTGATACATTGTAATTTTTTGTATCTAAACTGAGCAGATTCAGAGTAAACGCACACACACACACACACACAATTACACACAATTACACACTTACTTCTAGGTTTAAAAGTGGTATAAGTGGGGAAGCACATTGTCTTTTTTTCCAATTATTATGGGCTTTTTTTTCCCTTATACGTGATATATATATTTATGTGTGTGTGTGTGCTCTCCATACAACTAATAGCATTTCTATGTTTAAATCTAATCCTTACATTTAAATATGCTTAAGTATACAAAGCGATTTTGCCTCTATTTAACTTTATTGATTCAATAATGTAATCCATAAACTTAGCATTATCAATTGGAATTACAGTGTTCTACAGTATAGGTGTCAAACTCAAGGCCCGTGGGCCATATCCGGGCAGTAATACAATTATATCTGGCTCGCAAGATAATTTTACATTGATCTATCATTGTTATTAATGGCCTGCCGATATATTTTTTTAGACCATGCTCATATTTTAAATGTGTATGGTTTTGAAAGGAACATTTTATTGATGATCAGAACTATTTAAAAATATTCAAAGTTAAATTTTATTTTAGCAAAATGGCCCGAGAACAAAGAAAACTGAAAAAAAAATTCATTACAGTTTTTTATTTTTGTTTTGCAGCATGTTTAGAGTTGTAACTTTTAGAATTTTGAAAGGAGATAGTTCATAGAAAGCAAAGTGTTTTAAGTAATATAAAGTTTAAGTTTTTTAATTGTGGAATATTGCTGCTGACAGTTTTTATTCTTATTCGTGTTTAGAAAACATTTCCTTTTAGTATTTTCAATAAATGTTTATCCTGTCCGGCCATCAACCTAACATTTGCTTTGAGTTTTCGCCCCTAGTGCAATTCAGTTTGACACCTCTGCTCCAGAGCCTTAATTTGGCAGTGTGCCACATTAGCATTAGTATAGAACCAACAATAATGTAGTAGGTTTCATTGTTATGGAATACACAAACCCCAATCCACATAATGGATCGTACTGATTATTAACATGCTAATGCTAACAAACAATCTTAAAGCAAAATATGCTAGTATATGGTGTGCTAATATTTAATTATGGGTATCTCATTAGGTACTCACTAACTGACTCCCACACAAGGTTTGTGCCTACATAGTCCTGAGCAAGTTTAATCAATGTTTGATAAGTATTTAATTACTAATCTTCATGCTTAGACAGCACTAACTTTGTGAAATAATTTACAAACTATTAGTTTTGTCATATGACTGAAATATAAACTGCCAGTCTTTACATTTACATGACTAAATAGGATAGCTGGTTCCTTAAAAAGTTTTGCCATTGTTAATTTACAATCAGGCTTTTTTATCTGTATGATCAGACTGCCTTTCAGGACTATACCACATTTCATCTCCATGTCGCTTGAGCTGCACTGCTCACTTCTGGTCACTGAAGCAATGCACCAATGTGGCCATCATATGATCAGAGGAAGTGCTATTCCATTGGATATGATCTGTAAAATTACCAGGAGATGCCACTTTAATCTATATATTGCTATTTTAAGATGGGTGTAATTCTTTTGAGCTGCTGACTATAGTGCTGAGTGTGTTAATTTAAATAGCTTTTTCAAAATGTAGGGGTTGTGTAACATGTTTTTTACTAAAATATTTGAATGTAAAAATAACAGTATTTTCTTAATCAGCATTAATATATCAAAAATTATGCTCTTAAAAGAGTGGCACACTTATTTTACTCAGTGATCATCTGAATTGATCTATATAAGCATATTTTGAATCTAACTTTTTAAATTTTTGGACCAAGATGGAAATGTTGTCAAAAAGCAAAATCCTACCAAATATCACACACATAAAGCAAGTATCAACATTTTTGAGACTCTGTGTCTGGAAATTATGGTTGTGTATTGGAATCAAATATCCATTGAAAAAATGTGAAACATGGTTGGTAACCGTATGATCTCAACCCCAAAACGATGTAAGATTGATAAACAATGAGCCACCTCATTGTACACCAGTACACCTGTATATTTGAAGAATTGGAGTGGTGCCTAGAGTGGTAGACATATGTAGACAAACTGTCAAAAATGTAGCATAGAAATGTTCTAAATAGATTTAAATTGAGCAACTTACAAATAGAAAATTTGATTTAACATGAACAATTCTGCTAGGTAGAATTTGTAAATATTTCCCAATCCAGAGGTGCGACACATCAGAACATACTGGGTTTAAGTAAATCAAACGTTTGCTTTATAGAGTATTAAATCATAAAGATTTACTTTCTCAAACCTGGTATTCCACTTTTTAACATTGAACAATTTTTCTAAATGAAAATTATATATGTTAGAATTTTTTAAGGCAAATAAATGTAATTTCATGGATTTGTCATTAGACTAGAGAAACCCAGTTTTAATTAAGGCCTGTGAGATAGACAACTGACTGTTACAAAGAGTAATAAAATTTTTTGTGTATAAATGTACATTATATAACAAACATTGCCGACTAAGTGAATGCTAAATTCTTTATTTCGCTAGCTTTGGATTTCATCAGTCTGCATTTACCTCCTGCATTCCTTTTTTCCCTTCAACCTTCCCTCCCTTTTTCTCTCTTTGTGTCTTTCCTGTCATTCAGAGTTGGGAGATGCACAAAAACAAAGACACGCACGCACACACGCATGCGCACACTCAGCACTGACAATGAAACTAAAATCCATAAGCTGTGAAAACAGCATGCAGTATTATATCTTCAGTAAAATAATGTCTGATGTTATGTATATATGTGTCTGCTTATGTACAGCAGTGTGCTAGTGTGCCTCTGAGCCTATGGTTGGATTTGGAGCTTCATCAAGGTTGTTTGGTAAATATAAGCTCAGCTGCAGGGTTTCAAAGGTCACACACACATACACACACACACTCACACACAAATTCCAGAGGCAGAGGAGTGTCCACAAGGGAAGAAAAGTTGTAGCTCAGTGCGTTCAAGCAAAAAAAAAAAAAGCCTGTGAGCTAGAGAAACGTCAGCCATGTTGGCTAAAGATCTGAATGATTCAAAGGCAAACTGACAGGAAGCACGGCACGAAACCCAGCAAGCAGACATGTAATTAAGAAGAAAGCAGTTTCTGTGTGTTCCCTTACCTAGTTTCCCTCGTTGCCTGTGCACTGTGGGGCTCCGGCAAGGTTCCTCGTTTGATCAAAGTCCTACAGAGTCGCCATCTTGCTTCTTTCTGTCCTCGACGCTCCTCCACATCAATATTCATGTGCTGTTCTGACGTCCTGCTTTACTCACCACTGAGAGGGGCGTGCTCTTATAGTCGCTCTCACACACGTGCTGGCATGCTTACACACAGTGGTATATATACAGGCCAGCCAGGCATCCCACAGTGTGCCAGTGACTCCAGCATGGGCATCCACGTGTGTATGAGTGCTGGAGAATGTGAGTAAGGATTCAAAGCCAGGAATCAGTTGCAGAAATCAGCAAACAATGAGCCAAGTCTCTTCTGCTTTCCTCCCTCCCTCCATCCCTCCCTCTTTTTTCTCCTCCCTTAGTTTTTTTTAGCTGCACACAATAGTGCACACTACTCGGGCTGCATAGAAGCCATGGAGTGGAGCGTACAGCTCAGAAGTTTATATGGAGGAGGAGGGGAAATCCCTTCATTCTGACCTCACAAAGCAACACACACAATACACACACCACACACCATCCCCCAGCTGCAGTAGTCAGGAAATAAGAGTGACTCAGTAGGAGAGTAGAACTTTGTCGTGTACGACCTTTGTCTTGTCTCTTTTCGTCTCTTCAGCTTCTAAACCCCTCCTGTTCTAATGCACTTATCTGGAATTTGTCTTATTTGCACATTACACAGTTCCCCCTTTGCCATTCTTATTCCCTCTTCTATTTTTATACATATATATTTTTAGGAGTATATTCCTGTGTTTTAGATCATTTTAGGGAGGGAGCCAGTACTTTGTGGAATCACATCTGGGACAGATTAAAAGGAAACAAATTGTGGATTGTGCTCACGTGCACTGCCAAAAAAAGGCTAAACCCTTCCTTAAAAGTGCACTTGTTTTGAGGGATTGAATTAAAATTCTCAAATAAGGTCATAAATCATGTTCAGTTAAAGCGTAAATAATTGGCAAAACATTAACTTCTGGGCAAATGATACCTGATATTAAAAATAATAATATTTCATTTGGTTTTGTTTTATATTGTGATCTGAGGAATTTGGAATCAGGAATGAGCAGCCCCATACACAACACACTGTGATGCACTTTGTATTTTGACATCTATCTTTTAGAACCAGCATGAACATTTGTAACAAAGATTTGAAATTTTTCTAACCCATTCTTCTGGTCTTCACAATTTGGCTTTAGTTAAAACAATTTGATCCTTATGATGTCTAAAGTGTTCTGATTATAACATATTAACTTTGATAATAAAAAGTTAACCTGCCACCTAATATACATTGCCTGGCCAAAATAGGTCACCACCTAGATTTAACTATGATCTGGAGTTTCTTCAGTTGGTCAGGTCTGGGTTCAGTATCGTTGTGTCAAAAAAATGAGGTCAGCTGACTGCCTGAATATACTGAGCCACCAGGTTATACCGTCAATGAATGCTTTCTTTCCTTATGGTACCGGGCACATTCCAAGATAACAGTGGAGGATTTATTAAGCTCAAATTGTGAGTGGTGAGGAGTGGTTAAGGAACAATAAGAAATCATTTTCACAAATGGAATCATCCAATTGAAAGGCTTTGGGCTTGTCAGAAGCTTGTGGAAATGATGACAGAGTAAATGCATACAATATCAAAACTAAAGGAGGTCCAATAAAATATTTGAGTGTGTGACCTTTGACAGGCAGTGTATTACACCCACTAATGGGTGCCATGAAAAAGAGATAATCAACGTTGTTCACTTCACCTGTCAAGCGATGACTGGGTTTTATGTATATAAATAAATATACAAATCAATGGAAAATTGAAACCTAAAGCAAATCATTATGTACTGTAACTAAACAAAATTTAAAAATATATCAGTTTTGTTATACTGGTAAAATTACATACTTCTATCCTGTATAGTAAGCAAAAGTAATAAGCCATCATTTTGTGTCAAAAATAACATAAAATATTCATACATTTTTGCAATTACAAATGCTTATGTATTCTTATTTATTAAAATATTTTTTTTAACATTTTTTTTTTTGTATTTTCCCCTACTGTGTGTGTGTGTGTGTGTGTGTGTGTGTGTGTGTGTCTGTAGCTTCCATCCATCGCTCAAAACCTGAGCAACTGATTTTATTTTGTAAACAAAATCCTTTTGGTTACCCCTCCATAGTGCTTGTTACCCTGGTAAAGTAAAATCAGTTTGTCTTCTTCTTGTGAAATAACAGAATTAGAAAATTCCTTAATAACCATGACCCCTACAATATTTCTTTTACATTTATACATGCATGTGCACACTATAGGAAAAAAAAAAAAAAGCAAAAATTGGTACTGACCGATTCAGTCCCTCTGCCTGAAACGACTATTGTAGTTCACCTTCATGTGTCCCCTACCCATCCATCCATCCATTATCTTCCGCTTGTCCGGGGTTCGGGTCGCG
>JAFMOD010000469.1:1103597-1115921 GCA_019802435.1 Corydoras maculifer | reverse complement strand
TTTGAGATCTTGGCTGTGTGCTTCGGGTCGTTGTCCTGCTGAAAAATGAACCGTCGCCCCAGCCTGAGGTCAAGAGCGCTCTGGAGCAAGTTTTCATCCAGGATGTCTCTGTACATTGCTGCATTCATCTTTCTCTCTATCCTGACTAGTCTGCCTGTTCCTGCTGCTGAAAAACATCCCCATAGCATGATGCTGCCACAACCATGCTTGACTGTAGGGATGGTATTGGCCTCGTGATGAGCAGTGCCTGGTTTCTTCCAAAACTGCCTGGCATTCACACCAAATAGTTCAATCTTTGTCTCATCAGACCAGAGAATTTTGTTTCTCATGGTCTGAGAGTCCTTCAGGTGCCTTTTGGCAAATTCCAAACGGGCTGCCTTGTGCCGTTTACTAAGCAGTGGCTTTTGCCTGGCCACTCTGCCATACAGGCTTGATTGGTGGATTGCTGCAGAGATGGTTGTCCCTCCGCAAGGTTCTCCTCTCTCCACAGAGGAACGCTGGAGCTCTGACAGAGTAATCATCGGGTTCTTGGACACCTCCCTTACCAAGGCCCTTCTCCCCCGATCGCTCAATTTAGACGTCCGGCAAACTCTAGGAAGAGTCCTGGTGGTTCCAAACTTCTTCCATTTACGAATGATGGAGGCCACTGTGCTCATTGGGACCTTCAAAGCAGCAGAAATTTTTCTGTATCTTTCCCCAGATTTGTGCCTCGAGACAATTTTGTCTCGCAGGTCTACAGCCAATTCCTTGGACTTCATGCTTCGTGTTTGCCCTCTGACATGCAGTCAACCGTGGGACCTTATATAGACAGGTGTGTGCCATTCCAAATCATGTCCAATCAACTGGATTTATCACAGGTGGACTCCATTTAAGCTGTAGAAACATCTCAAAGATGATCAGTGGTAACAGGATGCACCTGAGCTCAATTTTGAGCTTCATGGCGAAGGCTGCGAATACGTATGTAAATGTGATTTCTTAGTTTTTTATTTTCAATAAATTTTCAAAACTCTCAAGAAAACTTTTTTTCACATGGTCATAATGGGGTATTTTGTGTAGAACTTTGAGGAAAGAGATTAATGTAATACAATTTGGAATAAGGCTGTAACGTAAGAAAATGTGGAAAAAGTGAAGCGCCGTGAATACTTTCCGGATGCACTGCATATTATAGTGTTTTTGATCAAAAGAAAATGCCATCTAAACCTGAATAGCTGCATTACAAGCTGTATTATTTACAGTTGTAATATACTTGAATGTAAAAGCTACATAGATGTTTAAGTGTAATGGCAACACAATTTTATTATCACCAATTTAATATAATCATATTTTGTACTGGCAAGTTTTTAAATATAATTTATAATTTCATTGACTCTATATGGGCAAGGGTATCTCCTCTTAATATTCACTTAGTTGTTTCATTCAGTTTCATTGTAAACTTTATTTTATGTGTAAACTCAAACACCTAGCCATGCATTTGGACAATTGTTTGCCCTTTTTTGTTTAGGTAGGACTGTGCCAGAGTGTACAAAGCAAGGTCCATGAAGTTGGGTGAGTTTAGTGTAAATGAACCTGATCAGTTCTCAGAGAGTCCGACCTCTATTCCTATATTCACCTTTAGGATAAACTTTAATTCTATAATCTTTCCACCTTTCACTTAATTAGTTCCTTTATCTAAGTCTTCTGTTCAATGTTCTACGCTGAGGTTTGTTGTTTTTTTGCTTCAATATCATGTAAATCCTTTTAAGGCCAGTAACCATATTCAGCTCTGTTTAACCTATTTTTTGTTGCATTGTTTTGGCCTTTATGTTACTTTGTTTTGTTATTCTGTTATGGCTTGTTTGCTTAATATTAAAGTTATTTGGTTAATTTCATCTCCTGCCTATTCGCAGTCACACCGTTATTTCCAGCTCCTTTTGGTACTTTTGTAAGTTTTACAGTTTATGCTTGTTCTGTAATTTGACATTTAGTTTTCAGGATGAAGTTAATCCAAAACTAAACTTAACTTTGGATGTACAGTCCTGCTCACCATTATTGGCACCCCTTTATTTTTTTTGCATAACCTGTGCAATATCTCTAGAAATAAATGGAAATGTACCAAATTTATATTATCATGATTTTGCAATTAGAGGCCCAAAGTAATATAACCAAGAACATTGTTTTCAAGAACATTGTTTATTTGGTTGTACACCCTTTGGTAGAGATGATGGCCTCCAAATTTTCTTGTAGCCATCTATAAGCTTCTAGCACTTTTCAGCTGGTATTTTCTCCCACTCTTCCTTTTGCAGTTTGTTCCAAGCTCATGAATGCTTGCAGGGTTTCTTTCCCAATTGCAGATTTCAGCTCACCCCACAGATTTTCAATAGGATTGAGATTAGGACTTGCTGGCCATTTTAAAACAATCCATTTCTTTCTTTTCAACCATTCCTGTGTGCTTTTGGATGTGTGCTTTGGGTCTTGGAGGACCCATGATCTTCGACTCAAACCATGTTTTCTTACACTAGGTGGGACATTTTTCTTAAAAATGTCTTGGTAATTCTCCGATTTCATTATTCCTGTGATACAGATGAGGCCTTCAGTAACAGCCAGGGGCAAAACATCCCCAGAGCATTATGCATCCTCCACTATGCTTATATGTAGGAAGGGTGTTATTTTCCTTATATGCTTTATTGCATTTGTGATTTAGCACAGGTCAAAATTTGTTTCCATACTGATTTATTGTAAAAGGTGACAATACCAGTGCCACAGAAAGCTTTAGGTTTTCTCTCCTGTTTTTATTTTTAAATGTTGTTTATCATTTGCTTTTTTGTATCAAACACAAGTTCTCTATAGAAAAAAAGCTGTTACACTTAATTTTTTCCAGAACACTTTCCACATTATGTACTTAAAATTCACAGGTGCCAGGACTCCTGTCACTTTGAAAAATAGCATCTGCTGAATGTAAATGGTTTTGCAATTGTTTAGTTGAGGACATATCGGAATAGGGATGCTCCACTAAAGAGAATCAGTATCTGTTTTGCATGTTACTACCATTTTCCAACTAGTAAATTAAATTAAGTAAAATTAAATAATGAGTCCAAAACCATTATCATATTTAATACTGAAACATGCATAAAATAGACCAGGGCAGGAATACTGAAGACATAATGTTCAGCCTAGCTGCTTCAACTGCAAGCACCGCTGGGACCTCAGGGCCAGGTGGGTGTAAATTGTAGAAGTGTTAGGGGGTATCCCTTGGTAACATGTGATTTAACTTTTTGTCAGTGCTTTTGATTGTGGAAATTTTATAAACCTGTAACTCAGTAAGTTTTTCTACTATTAACTTAATTTTTTACATAATATTTAAAACGTGTGTGTGTGCGTGTATGGGTGTTTGTGTGTGTATGGATGTGTGTGTGTGTGTGTGTGTGTGTGTGTGTGAAATGAAAGTGTGAGATACATTAGCAAGGGTGATAATCATGACAGCTTGAGAGGAATAATAAATAAATAACCTCCAACCGTGAGGCAAAGCATGGCCCAGTGATCTATCACTTCCCATATCTCCACCCTCATCACACATCAGTACACAGATCAACTGCTGACTCACTACACATCTATTCATTAGCATCTAATAGACAACAAATAGCTAACCCCCCCTCCATTCTTTTCTTAGATAAATACACACTCATTAACACCTTATCTTAAAAGACATTAATTGGATGGATATTAGATTTATTATTTAGTCAAGAAGGGGCTAGTCAAGCTAATATGTATAAGCTAAATATATGTAGGTTATAACATTTTACATTTATTTAATAATACAGTATTTAGAATTACTTTTAACACTTTCACATCTTGAAATCTTTTCACTGTTTTTACTTCTGACTCTAATGGCTCTGGCTTTTAATATTTAACATGTAAAGATTATGCATCTCTATCTATAACATTATATTTACATGGTGTTTTTGCTCATTAAAGAATTCCAACTTTTATATAAAAATCTTGAATTTTGTTGCATTTAAAAAATACGCATCAGCCCCATTTCCTAGCAACAACTGACTTACTTCAAACAGCTTTGTTTTTATTCGTATGCGTTATTTATTTTATTTATTTGTGTATATCTACAGTACTAGTCAAAAGATATACATACCCTTTCACTGCTTTTCTACATTGTAAATTAATGCTAAATTCATGCAGACATTGAGGAAACACAAAAAGAATTTTACTACATGTAAAGTTAAGTGTTAAACAAATCAAAATATATTTTTAGATTTTAGATTCTTCGAAGGATCCACATTTTGCTTTGATTTCAGCTTGGCACGCTCTTGGCATTCTCTCAATAATCTTCATGAGGTAATCACCTGAAATGGTTCCCCAACAGTCTGGTAGGAGTCTTCAGAGGAGCATTTGTTGAAGGCTGCTTTGCCTTTACTCTGCAGCCTAACTCACCCCAAACCATCTCAATTGGGTTTAGATCAGCTGATTGTGGTAACCAGGTCAACTGACACAACACTCCATCATCCTCCTGGTCAAATAGCTCTTACATAGCCTGAAGGTGTGTTTGGGGTCATTGTCCTGTTGAAAACAAATGATGGTCCGACTAAGAGCAAACAAGATGGGTTGGTATGCTATGGTGACTTGGATTTTGAATGAATTGCCAACGGTGTCACCAGCAAAGCCCCATCACACTTCCTTCTTCATACTTAATACTTCATACTTAACTACTTATATAGAAAGCATCCGCTCACATTTACTGTATTTTATAAAGACATGGCTTTGGATACCAAAATCTCAAATTTGGAATCATCAGAGTAAAGGACAGATTTCCACTGGTCAAATGTCCTTTCATTGTTGTTTTTCCTTGTTGTGGAAGTGCTGTAAACTTGTGGTTTCTAAGCCTGGTAGTTCTGATGAATATCCTGTGCAACTTGTACTTACTTGATCTTTCTTTCAAAGTTCTTGAAGTTTACCAGATTGACTAACACAAATTTCTTGGAGTAGTTATTGCAGTAATATGAATTAGAACATTACTCAAATATGGCTAATCAATGTATACCAAATATACCATTTCACAACACAAGTGATGGTCTCAAACACATTAAAAAATGAACTCTTGACAAAGCACAGATATTTACTGAAAGCCATTCCATTTGACTAAGGTATTAAAAAAGCTGACTGAGAAAATGCCAAAATGTGCAAACCTGTCATCTAAACAAGAGGTTCCCACTTTGAAGAATCTGAAATATAAAACATATTGTTTTTTTATTTACTAAATTATTTCATATGTATATATTCAATGTTTATATGACTATAGTCTACAATGCAGACAATTTTTAAATAATGTAAAACTAATATTATTTATAACCTATATATAATTTTTCAAGACCAGTTGTAATATGTAACATCATGCTTAATTATGCCATATGTTATGCTTGATTAAGTATTTAAATATTCCATTTTCAGTCTGGCTTCAATGAGTACAATGGCGGATTCCACCCCCTTCCAAGCAATTCTCTTGAAGAAGCAGAGAAAGTCATCAGGGAGACACTACATGGCTCTTTTATACTGTCCCAGCAGGAAACCCTTGGGGGGTTGGGGGTCTTAGAGTAGAAGTGTAGAATTACAGTTTCTGCTCAGCTCAATATATTGTTTTTTTTAGTTAATGATTTACAGAGTTCAACCACTGCGAATAATTATTGCACTGGGCTTTAGTTCGTTATTTGATTCTGTTCATGTTGTATGACTTATAAGGCAAGGCTTCACTACATATACAATTATGCTCACTATTACACAATTACACACATGCTGTATATACACATACAGAACAATACACAAGTAAAACTCAAACCCCTCCAGGCTATAAGCATATGTTGCAACCAAAGTTTTCATGACATTTCTTGTTTGTATGGCAACAACACTCAAACACCTGTAAAGTAAAAAAGTGAAAAGTAAAAATAACAAACATTAATTTTCTTAAAAACCTTTAATTAAAAGTTCTTAATATTTAGTTACATTTGTACTCAAAATTGTAATTTTAATAATGCTACTTTTATTTGAAAGTAAATTTAAAGTATAAAAATGTAGTATATTGAACAAATAAAAAGCACTGGCACTTTTTGATGTCAGTATGTATGCAATACATTAGACACAAATGTCATAATTTTAAAACACATTTACAACAAAACAGCCTGCATATAAAAATAATGAAATAAATAATGAAAGGTGGATATAAAAATCTAAAGTCAGACTAGAAGGCAAGGCTAAGCCCCTTACATGGAAAAGAAAACATTCAGTCTGTGTATAAAAGCTTTGTATTGATTAATTCCTTTCACATATCAGATGCATTTAACTCAACTCAAAATAATAATTAAAATTAAAAGTGACAATTGAGTTATTGATATAAATGGCTCTGTCCCAACTTATTTTGGAGTTTGTTACATTTTTAAGTTGTTGATATCGCTGTGATGGGCGGCTTAGTGGTTAGCTCGTTCACCTCTCAGCACTAGGGATTTCCAGTTCGAATTCCAATCTGGGTGGAGTTTCTATGTTCTCCCCGTGTCTGCGTGGGTTTCCTCCGAGTTTTCCGGTTTCCTCCCACAGTCCAAAAACATGGATTAAGGTCAATTGAATTCTCCAAATTACCCTGAATAGAGTGTGTTTGTGTGTGTGTCTATGTGAGTGAGTGTTTGCCCAGCAATGGACTGGCGTCCTGTCCTGGATGTATTTGCCCTGCGCCCGAAACGTTTTCCCCTGGATGGGCATGGGGAACCCCCCGCGACCCTAGTAGAGGATAAAGAGGAAGATAATGGATGGATGGATAGATCTCGATGTGTGTGTGTGTGTGTGTGTGCATATGTGTAATCAGTTCTTAGGCAAGATTGTCCTCTTGTGGCCTAAAGAAGGCAAACAAACTGAGGGTAAGAAAGTATAATGTTTCTTCTATTAAATGTGCGCACTAATTTACTACCACCTGAAATAAACAAGTTGTGACTAAGATGTTTATACCACAATGTTCCATCACCTTTTAATCACTTTTTCCTTAGTCATTATTGTGAATTATACTTATTGGCAAGTTGATTTTCAACCTGTTTTCGCATAAAACAGCCTGTGGTCACCTTTGGCAGATTCTACTCTTCATAATGAGCCCTATCCTTTCAATAGAATACATATCTGGACAGCAGGCACATCAGTTAATCACAAACACTCATTGCCCCACCCCCCCCAAAATTAATAATATAAATAATAAATAATAATAAATAAATAATATAGATAAAAGCTTTGCACTGATAAATAAAAAAAATCTTTGTAGTTTTGGAGACACTTTTCTTTAACTACAATTAGTGGTTCTGCTTGAATATATTCCTAACTCTTTGCAGAACTGGATTGAACAATATTTGCCCATTTTTCGTTGCAGAATTGATTAAGTTCATTTAACATCATGGTGATTAATAATTAATGTCTTTCTTCAAGTAAATTAACAGATGTCTAAAACCTTTATTTATTCATCTACATTATGAAAGTTGACTGGGCGTCACAGTGGCAAAGGTTCCAGGTTCCAGGATTGAATACCAATATGAGTGGGGTTTTCTCCGTGTTTTCTGATTTTCTCCCACAGTCCAAAAACATGGACTTAATGTGAATTGGCTACTTAAAATTGCTCTTATCTAATTTGCCTCTAGGTGGTGTGTGTGCCTGAGAGAGTGAGTGTGTCCAGCGATAGATTGGCACCCTGTCCTGGTTATATTTTTCCAGCGCTTAAACACTGTCCACTGGATAGACATGGGACACTCCCCAAGACCTCAGTAGAGTAATAAGTTCTTTTTGTTATTTTACTTCTACATTATGTTTGCCCAATTCTTTGTTTTTGTGTATTTGTCAAATTGTACAAATCTGTTATAGCTGCAGATATTTGCTCAATTTTTGTCCTTGTCAGCCAAAATACAAATTCTACAAATCAGACTTCCAAAATTACTTCATCTGTGTTTCCACAATGTCTTTTACTAATATTTACACACCAGCTCATATGATCACTACTGTTTGTTTTTATGCACACACACACACACCCTTTTCCAAAACATCTCTGTCATTACATGATCGACATGATCCTGTATACTTACATCTTATATTATTTGTTATTAACTTATGTGTCAGAATTATAAATTAAAATTGTGTAATTTTATATTTAATAGATCCTTGGGGCATGTCTTGAAAATTACCCTATGATTCAGGTTTGTAGGTGATGTTAAAGTACATTTAATGATGTATTTTGTGGTAATGTAGACATGTTAAATTATATTTGATGGGGGACTGGAATCAACTAATCAATTTGATCAATGAGTTGGCAAACAGGGACAGCACAATGGTGTACTGTTTAGCATATCTACCCCTCAGCACTAGGGATATCCAGGTTTACACGATCTACTTGAAATTTCCATGTTCTCTTTGTGTTCCATGCCATGAGATATTAAGGCCTTTTACAGAATTTTTAAAAATAAAGTAGAATAAACTGCCAACAATAATAAATAAAATCCTTTTACTTTTTCAATCTGAGATTAATGACACACTGTGTTGTTAATGTGCATGCTCATCAGTATCAATGCATATACACAACTGTTCAAATTATTCTATATAAACTTTATGGTTAAGTGGGTTAATATTAATAAAGACATAGGAAAAAACAAAAGCCTTTACGTACTGTAAACTGTTATGTAGTCAAATGTTAGAAACCAAAAAAGTCTGTATAAATACTGTATATGAAACCAAGGACAACAATAGAGGTAATAGACCTGCCAGAGTTTTCATTAATGGTCAGTGTTCAGCTAATATAAGCTGGGGCAAGCCATACAAAGTGGAGGAAGTTTGCAACAGTGACAGGAACGTGGTGTGATGGCAGCTAAAAAAGGAAGCAGACTTACACATTGCGTAAACTTCTTACACATTTGTAAACTTCAGCGATGTTGCACTGAAATAGGTGTTCTGCTGGCATGTCTTTTTTGGTTAGTATGAAGTGTCATTTGATCAAATTTTGCTGACAGTTCATTTATTGAACTAAGTATCTAGCATGAACTGTTAAATGAAACATTCAAAGGGATGTTAGATTATTAATACATCACTTCTAAAACTTTGTTTTACATACAGAGTACTTGATGAATGAACAAACCTCAAACAGAAGCAACCTTGTAAAGAACAATTGACCAAAATTCCTCCAAAATGATTTGAGAACTTATATTTTAGCAGCTACAGTTACAGCTACAGCTACACCCTAAATATTTAATATTTAATTTTTTTAAATGTATTTTTTGAATGTCTCTGGTCATGATTAATTTGGGAAAAGACCTACAATTTTCACATATGTCTGAATGATCTTTAAATCTTTATTTAAAACTTGCTTTTGGATGATTTTCTGTTGAAGGTTTGTTATCTGTCCACCTAACTTGGTTGGACAGCTAATCTGCTAATGTGAATATAACCTGAACTTTTATTAAAACTTGGATTTGGACTTGGTTAAAGTTCTGTATTCTGTGTAAGATTAAAGGATTGATTACATTTACACTTACATTTAGTCATTTAGCAGATGCTTTTATCCAAAGCGACTTACAAATGAGAACAACACAAGTCAGTGGTTATAGAGAACCAGCTACACTGTAGAATTATCAAACCTGATTGTTATCTGATCCTGCCCCCCCCCCCCTTTTTTTGCGTGACTCTGTCTTACAGAGTGCGGAACATTGTTCCACCATTTTGCAGTGGTGAACGCCACGGAGTGAGAATTAGTGTATTTTGAAAAGATAGAGTGAAGGTAAGAGGGGATAGATCCAGAAATGGTCCTGAAGGACAGAGTCAGTGACTTTTATTGAATGTGAGCAGCTACAGGGAGCCAATAGAGAGAAATGAGTAGTGGAGTGACATGAGTCCGCTTGGGATGGTTGAATACAAGTCGGGCTGCAGAGTTTTGAATTAGTTGTAGTCTGAATTAGTTGTAGATTTATAAAAATAAATTTACATAAAAGCTTTATTATACTTTCCATATTTACAATATAAAATGGCCCAGTGGTTTCATGTTTATAGTAGTGTGCACACAATTAGTGTTATGGTTCTTTCACTTTTTTTTTTAACAATTAATACGTTAAAAAACAATTGACTTGGTTGGTTTTGGAAAGGGGTGGTTTCACAGTATATCAAACAGCAGGCCTGGATTTTGTTTTTCCACATTGACCTTTGGAAGTGTATGGCTTAAATATTCTCCACTGTTTACACAGAGATAAAAAATCATATGATGTAATATCGTCCACTCTGATTCAGGAAATTTTATATTCTGCTGCTGCTAAATGTTTACAACTGAACCTAAAGTATTCCTAAATAAATTACAATAAAACCCAATTAATTATTAGGATTAATGCTAGTATTGTATAATGTGTAGGTGCAATAGTGAGATAAACTGAACTTGCTAATCATACATACAGTAAAAGAAACAAAGTATATATTTTAGTTATGGTAAACATTTTATATATTTCATTTTTTGTGATTTCTGTTTCTGCTTTTTAATTTTGCTTCTCTTATTGTACAGTATAACTGTGTTAATGTTTAATATGTGTTGTGTGTTTTAATGATGCGAGGCACGGTGGCTTAGTGGTTAGCATGTTCACCTCTCAGCGCTAGGGATTCCCGGTTCGAATCCCCATCTATGTCGAGTTTTCATGTTTTCCCCGTGTCTGCTTGGGCTTCTATCGGGTTCTCCGGTTTCCTCCCACAGTCTAAAAACATTGATCAAGTCTATTGAGTTCTCCAAATTGCCCCATACTGAGTGTGCGTGTCTGTGTGAGTGTGTGAATGTGTGCCCAGCGATGGATTGGCACCCTGTCCTGGGTGTATCTGCCCAGCGCCCAAAACATTCTCCCCTGGATGGGCATGGGGAACCCCACCGCAATCCTAATATAGAATATAGTAAAAGATAATGGATGAATGTTTTAATGATATACTCCTTTATCTGTTTTTGTAAAGTGTCTTTGAGGTCCCTAAAAGTGCTATATAAATAAAATGTTTTATTATTATTATTATTATTATTATTATTATTATTATTATTATTATTATTATTATTATTAATAATAATAATAATAATAATAAAACATTTTATTTATATAGCACTTTTAGGGACCTCAAAGACACTTTACAAAAACAGATAAAGGAGTATATCATTAAAACATGATAAAATGTTTTATTATTATTATTATTATTATTATTATTCATTCATTCATTCATTATCTTCCGCTTATCCTCTATTAGGGTCGCGGTGGGGTTCCCCATGCCCATCCAGGGGAGAACGTCTCGGGCGCTGGGCAGATACACCCAGGACAGGGCGCCAATCCATCGCTGTATTATTATTATTATTATAAATAATAATAATAATAATGATAAAACATTTTATTTATATAGCACTTTTAGGGACCTCAAAGACACTTTACAAAAACAGATAAAGGAATATATCATTAAAACATCCATCTATTCATCCATTATCTTTAACTATATTCTATATTAGGGTTACGGTGGGGTTCCCCATGCCCATCCAGGGGAGAATGTTTTGGGCGCTGGGCAGATACAAGCTCACTTTGACATTGAATTTGAAAATCTTTAAACTGCACCCAATTTGTTCATTTGACATTCTTCTTGTACTGATGTGTAAAATGTGTGGAACTGAAATTAGTTAATTCTGTTTAGAATTGCACTCGCCATACCAAGTGAACTTAATCAGTTTGGATGTACAGTGTTACTTTTATGTCTTGCATGTCAATATCAGGGCCCATTTTTAGGTTAATGTTTTTTTAATTTATAAATTTTATGTTTAGGGTTTAGTCATTATTTATTTCTACGCCATTGGGTTAATGAAATTTCTATCCTCTTCATGTCCTGTACACATTGCAGTATTCACAATAAAGCATACTTTGGATATATGGAAATATTTGCAAAACCTAAATAGTATTACACTAATCCCTCCTTACTTAAGTCATGTTATCGTAACATTTAGTTAAAATTTAATTGAATTAAAAATAATGAAATTAATAAAATGAAATGATTTCTCATAATAGTTAATGCCCTTTGGCTAAAATCTCTATAATTAACTTTTGCTATTGCAGCTGTTACAGTGGGTTGCAAAAGTATTCATACCCCTTGAACTTTTCCATATTTTGTCACATTACAACCACAAACATAAATATATTTCACTGGAATTTAATGTGAAAGACCAACACAAAGTGGTATACAATTGTGAAGTGGAATGAAAGTTATACATGAATCAACAATTTTTTTACAAATAAAAAACTGAAAAGTGCGATGTGCAAAATTATTCAGCCCCCT
>JAFMOD010000469.1:1022627-1089977 GCA_019802435.1 Corydoras maculifer | reverse complement strand
GGTTGGAGTTTTCATGTTCTCCCCGTGTCTGCGTGGGTTTCCTCCGGGTTCTCCGGTTTCCTCCCACAGTCCAAAAACATGGATCAAGGTCAATTGAATTCTCAAAATTGCCCCATATAGTGTGTGTTTGAGTGAGTGAGTGTGTGCCCAGCGATGGATTGGCGCCCTGTCCTGGGTTCTGAGACGTTCTCCCCTGGATGGGCATGGGGAACCCCACCGCGACCCTAATAGAGGATAAAGCGGGAGATAATGAATGAATGAATGAATGAATGCTTCTAGATGCATAAGCAGCAGCTGAAAAAAGATTTGATGGCTTTACAAGCACTTTGAATAATCGAGTGTGATTTTGGGATCAACTGGATTGGTAATTGCCAACCCTTGTACCTATCATTGCCCAATACATAATGGATGGGTGATTATGAACACTGCAGTGACACGAAAATGGTTGCATCTGTTCTGCTTGTATGAATGGATCAGATGAGGCAGTGAAGTGGTTAAAGTGAAGTGGTTAAAGAATCAGTCATGGGACTATGGAAGCAAAGAATTCTCTAGAATAAAGAAATCTGCTAGTCTGCATAATCTGTCAAGAGAACATCAAAGTCTAAAAATACAATTATTTTAGACAATGACATAGTATGACAGTAGGACAACCTCTTCATATTCCAGCATATTTCAGTCTGTTACCATCAAATTAACAGACATGTTTTGATGAATGTAATGTGAAAAATGTGTCCTGTGCTGATCTATGACCTTAACCTTGATTAATACAATAAGAAAAAATTAAATTAGATTGAATAGATTGTTCAATGTGACTGATTGATTTTTTGCCATGATTGTAACTTATTCTCACTACTACTATGAGGTATTATGTTAAACTTTGTTAAAATGATAAATGAGTGTATGTGAACAATACCCACCTGCAGGCTATTTTTTAAGAATACAGCAGGATGAACACAAAGCCAAAACCACACAAAATCGATTTGTGTTTGTGCTGTCTAAATAATAATCACATTTACCACATCAAGCTGCAGTACTGTACACATCATCAGAGCCAATTCAATAAGCTTTAAAGTGTGTGTAGTTTGTATGTTGTGTGTATAGTGTTTTGATGTGCTGTGTATATTTCATGGTGTAGATATAGCGAGTGTATTGTAGAATATATGTGGTCTGAGCAATATGTACTTAGTGGGTGTTTGTAGTAGGGTTTTTGAGCTTTGGAGAAAAGTTTCTACCAAATGAATGGGACAGAGTAAATTAATAATTTAAAAAAAAGAGAGAAATAAGACATCAAATGCTAAATAAAAATCTTAAGTGTCTGTTGATTAAAACCAAATTTGTACCAAACTTTAATTAAGGATAAATAAAATAATTCACTGCAGCTGACAAAATAAATACTATTTTGTGTTACCAGGAAGAAGTGTAGAAAAGGCATTACATCATAGTAGTAACTTGATACTCTGTACATGCTTGTGTGTGTGTGCGCGAGCATGTGTGTGTGTGTGTGTGTGTGTGTGTGTGTGTGTGAGAGTGAGTGTGTGTATTTTCATGTGTACTATGTTGTCTGTACCAAAACCAATCAGATTGTGGAGACATTTTAATATTGAAACTTATTTAAATATTCACGTTAAGCAAGTAGTTATGGTTAAGTATTTATAAGATTCCTTGAAAACATGTGCGTGTACGTGCACGTGTGTGTGTGTGTGTGTGTGTGTGTGTGGTAAACAAAAAGAACAAGAAAAAACATCACTAAGACTCCTCCCCAACCAACATGCAAAGTGCGCTAAGTTAAATTACAAAACAAATACATGTACAACAGCAACAGTGTGTTGAAGTGACACAGTTTTAGACTTAGATGTTTACTTTTTTATGATATTAAACATAAAAACATTAATATATATATATATATATATATATATATATATATATATATATATATATATATATATATATATTTATTAATATAAGTTCAAGTTCAAGCATCTTTACGGAATGAAAAGCCTTCAAACCCCTGTACATGTACCCTGTACAAGAGCAAGCCGAAGCGACAGTGGCAAGAAAAAACTCCCTGTTATGTTGTTATTTTAAGGAAAAAACCTTGGGAGGACCAAGACTCAGTGGGGGACCCATCCTCCTTGAGCGGCCGGGCAGCAACAACAGTGTAGGACAGCCATGTACAGATATTTAACAAATGGAAAAACTCTATATGTAAGGCCATTAAGGGGGGGGGTCCTGCAAGACCGCCAATCCAATTAATATCCAGGTTCCATCCAGTATTCGTCGTAGCCGCGGTGCTTCGGCAGAGCCATGGATGAAGATCTGACTACACCTCCAGGAAGCCGGTCACACCTCAAAAGAAAGAGACAAGGAAAGCAGTTAGAGCTAATAATAAAGCACAGCATTTAAGTAATGAGTGATTGATTGACACAGTGCAGCATTTGACTCCGGCATCACTGACTAAAGCAGCATAACTAAAAGAGGCAGATATTGCAGACTCTACATAGTTGAGATGACTCCCCGGAACAGCATCATTTCAGCACCACACCCCCCATTAATGATGAGGTGGGTGAAGAGGTGAAACGCCAGCACACACTGGTCGCAGATTACCACCCCAACACAGCCAGGCCTGAGATCTACATCTTTATCTACAGGGAATTAATTAAATGCAAAATTAAATAAGTATTTTTCATTTACTTTCAAAGATTTATAGTGATTCAGAATCATGAACAGTGACTGAAAGGCTATTTCAAAGTTGAGGAGCCTTGTGGGAGAACGCTCTTCCACCAGCAGTAATTTTATTTATTCCAGGAGCTAAGAGTAAACCAGCACCTTGAGATCTGAGCTCACATGTTGGCTTATACAATTGAATCAGCTCACTCAGACACTGTCGAACACAGGACTAATATGATTCGACTTTCTGGTTTTAGTCAAAACTCTAGCTGCAGCATTTTGCACAAGTTGTAATTTATGTAATGATTTATTAGAACATCCTGTCAGAAGTGAATTACAATAATCTAACCTTGAGGTAATAAAAGCATGAATTAGTTTTTCTGCATCTTAGAGGGAGAGGATATTTCGTAGCTTCGAAATATTACGAAGGTAAAAAAAAAAATTATGCAATTCTAATAATATTGCTAATGTGCTTTGTAAAGGAGAGATCTGAATCAATAATGACACCGAGATTATTTACAGATGAACTGGCTCTAATTAAGAAGTTATCAAGGTTTAACATAGTGTTAGAAGCTTTTATAATTTTGTCCTTGTGTCCAACTATTAGAAACTCAGTTTTATCAGAATTTAGCAGTAAGAAGTTTTTTGACATCCATATTTTAATATCTTGGATGCAGTTCTCAAGCTTACTGACTGAACGAACATCATTAGGGTTAGATGAAATGTATAACTGTTTATCATCTGCATAAGAGTGGAAACTAATTCCATGTTTATGAATAATTGATCCCGATGGAAGCATATATAACGTAAATAGGAGTGGACCCAGAACTGACCCTTGCGGAACACCATATTTAACTTTAGCGAGATCAGAACTTTAGCAAGATCATAACACACACACACACACATATATATACAGATAGATAGATAGATAGATAGATAGATAGATAGATAGATAGATAGATAGATAGATAAAATAGCTGTGTTTGTATTAAATTCATTTGAGTAATTAATTAATTTCAATTAAGTTGTTTTAATTTATTTTATGTTTTTTGTCTTTGATGCCAGTTCATCAAGCTTTTATTATTATTTTATTAATATTAATTTAAATTGTATGCAGATTAAATTTAAATAGCATGAAAAGAGTGTATAATGTGTTTGCTACATAATCAGATTGGTGTTTTATCAGGTAAGATGCTACCTCATGACCTGTCATCCCAATCACTGGATTCTGAGGAGATCCGGCTGAGGAAGATGGTAAAAAGGTCAAAGGTACTGGAGGAACTAATAAGGACAGAAGGAGATTACCTTAAAGATCTGGACCTATGCATAAGAGAAGTCCTGCAGCCACTACGTAATACTCAGGTGTCATTCTCAAACTCATACTTTTGTGTTTTAAATCTTTAAACTAAAAATTTACCTAATAAATTGACCTGTTAATATTTTTTTTGAATTGTAATTGTCTGAATGTATGTGTGTGTAGGTGGTAGATGTGGATCATCTCTTCACTAACATGGAGTCAGTGAGTGCTGTATCAGCAGAGCTGCTTCACCACTTACAGGAAGCTACAGCAGAGCCAGATCCAGAAATCCAGCTCATAGGTAACACAACAATAACAAACACACATTCATATGCACTTCAGCTGTAAATATAGGAAGGCTGGACATTTAATGTCATTGGTTGTTTGTTAAATGTATGACTATAAGTTAATAAGGCAATGCTGGTCCTTTTTAAGCGCAACATGTGTCACTCACTACTAGCACACCTAATAAATCGCCATAAAAACAAACAGTAATATAGACTGTAATATGAGATTAAGCAGAAAATAATTAAAACAGAATAAATGTTAGAACATTTTTTTGGCGATAAAGTTAAAATACATAACTACCAATAAATATACATTCACATATAAAGAGAGAAAGAGAAAAAAATAGTCAAAGAAATAAAGACTAAAGGAAAGATGGATTGACGAGCCTTTTGATTTAAATTTATCATTTGGATTTGCAGAATAGTTGGGGACACTATCTAAAAATAAAATACAAAATTAAATCTGTAGTGTGTGTATTTGTGCAGGTGAGGTGTTTATCCAGGCTAAAGGGGCAATAGAAGATGTGTATAAGATCTACTGTTATCACCATGATGAAGCCAGTGCGCTGTTAAAATCCTACGACACCCATGAGGAAGCACAACAGCAGTTTAGAACATGTGTAACTGCTCTCAAGTAAAACTCAATGCACACACACACACATACACACACATCAACTCACAACACATAATTTCATACCCTGTGTCAACACAAAAATTGTAGATGCCCACATAATGCTGTGTAACTACCTTATCTCTTTTCTGTCTATTTGTAAGTTGTATTTTATAAATGAAATTTATAAATTTGGAATTTCCCCTATTTAATACCTTACTTACACATGTGCTCAAAATTGGTGGTACCCCTAGTTAATGCAAGAAAAACCCACAATGGTTGCAGAAATAACTGTAATCTGACAAAAGTACTAATAAAATAATAAATAAAAATGCTATGAAAATTAACCAATAAAAGTCAGACATTTATTTTCAACCATACTTGAACAGAATTATTTTAGATGAAACAGACCTGGACAGGCCCACTCCTCATAAACTAAATGTCCCAGATTTAGGTCAGGGGTCATAGTAGACCTCTTCACAATAGTCCAAATGTGTTTCTGCCTTTTCTTTGTGTCTTCTGCTCACTGACAAAACAGTGAAGAGACTATTATGAACAAGTGAAAACCCACAGAAAAAACAGTTTACAACGATTATAATATAATTATATCATAAACATATGTTATGTATTATAAATGAATAAAATAAATTTTGTTTATTGCAGGCAAATATATGACCAAGAGTAAGTATAACTTATTTTAACTGTTATTTAAATTGTTTTATTTGACAGCTGAATTTAGATACCAAGTTAATATTAAGCAATAGTTGTAACTGTGTAAACATATGGTGTT
This sequence comes from Corydoras maculifer, assembly GCA_019802435.1. NCBI lineage: Eukaryota > Metazoa > Chordata > Actinopteri > Siluriformes > Callichthyidae > Corydoras > Corydoras maculifer. Next base: position 1,084,326 of record JAFMOD010000469.1, on the reverse strand, counting down.
TGCTAGGGGTAGGTCCAATCTTTTGGACATGGGCTCTTTGCTTATTAAACCAGTTCAGCGCGTCATGAAATATCCACTGTTATTGGAAGAGCTATGGCATGCCACACCCAGCGATCACCCTGACAATCGGCCACTCGAAGAAGCACTAATGGTGGCAAAGATCATCAACCTCAACATCAATGAGTTCAAAAGAAGAAAAGACATTGGTAAGAAATACAACCTTTCTATGGCAGTAATGGCAGTAATTTCTTTTGAAACAGTAGTAAATAATTAAATAAATATTCTGAATAAATTTGTCTTATTCACACTTAGGTGTCCTAGAAGCAGATACAGGAAACCAAAGGAAACAAATGATTCAAAAATTTTAGCCTTGGTCATTGATTAGTTAAATAAGATTATATTTTTTATATCTGTGAGTGATTAAAATATCCCCCCGGGGATTAATATAATATTCTGAGTCTGATCAGATAGGAAAAGATTTTGAACGTTTTGAAATTGATGAAATTAAAGACCGTTATTACGCTACTCAGGAATGATCTGCCAGCAAAGATCATGCCAAGGGCAATGAGTGTAGTAGACTGCAAAGTCAGAAAGAAACCACGTAACTTCAATATTTTCAAAAAAAGACAGACCTAGACTGCAGACGGACCAGTGAAGGAAACACACTCTATGTCTACTAAGCCACTCTGTTGTAACTTTGTAGAATAAGACATCACCTTGCTAAAAGTCTCCATATATGTCTCTATATTGTTAGTCTTTTCACATATACGCAGATAATCGTAATACTCCTCCATTTTATCACAGATGCTGGCATTTGCACTTTACAGTCACAATGTGGATCTTTGCCAAATAGAAGCCAAGATTTGTTTTTTTCCCCAAAAAAAGCTAAAAATTGTCTGATAACAGAATACGTTTCCACAATTTTCTCCTGTTGATTTTTATGTTCATGAAACTGAAAATACTCCTCAGAACTGTTTTTAAGTACAGTAGTATGGGAATTATTCTGTCGACCACTGATGTTGTTTTTTTTTTTTTTAGTAATGAAATATAAAAGAAATGAAGACGAGGGAACATTAAAGGGAAAGCTAAACAAATTTAACATCCACTCAATCAAGAAGAAATCTGATCGTATTACAGGCTACTTTAAAATGTTAACTGGAGTAGAACCACAGGTAAACTTTGTCTACAGTACATTATGCTTTAAAAAATGTTTTCAGAGATACAGGGTACAAGGTAAACTCTTTCCCTCCTAGGTGCGTGACGAGGTGTTTGATAAAGAGGAGAAGATATTTCGAAATCTGGAGAAAGCCGTCAGACAGCTGCTTAAAAATGTTAATGTCTATTTGCTCCATGCTCAGGTATAACTTGAATGAATTATTTGTTTAGGTAACTGGAACTTGAACATAATGATTGCTAAATCATAAATATATTTAAATACCTTAGAGCTTATGAGGCTGATTGACTTTAATGTTACAAGAGTGAATAATTTTGTCATGAATGAGATTTCCTTCGCTTTTATTTGTTAATTAAGTATTTAAATAAGTGAATAATTTAGCCATGATGTAAACTTGCATTAGTTAAAAAGAGCAGTTAATTTCATTTTGTGTTTGAAAAATTTTTTAATACCTGTTAAAAAGCCCAGTATTATTATATGGCTTTATTCTGTGACCAACAGGTAAATAAAACACAAATGTCAATCATGAATAAATAATATAAACACTGATTTGAACAATGCAATAAGCCACTGAAAAAAACAGCATACTTAATTTATACCATATAAAGATTATATATGTGACGTGGTGTTGCAGGATATGATGTCAGTGACTGTGCAGGATGTGAAGGATTTAGACGGCATCATAAAAGATCCTGATACTATTGACACAAATGGAATTCCAATTCATAGAAATGGACACAACCCCTATAAACGCCTGGTAACTAATACTGCTCTCTTTTGTGGAAGAACCAGTGTATTGGCATGCAAATCATGAATCACACACTCATCATTCATTCATTCATTATCTCCCGCTTATCCTCTATTAGGGTCGCGGTGGGGTTCCCCATGCCCATCCAGGGGAGAACGTCTCGGGCGCTGGGCAGAAAGACCCAGGACAGGGCGCCAATCCATCGCTGGGCACACACTCACTCACTCACACAGACACACTCTAAACGGGGCAATTTTGAGAATTCAATTAACTTGGTCCATGTTTTTGGACTGTGGGAGGAAACCGGAGAACCCGGAGGAAACCCACGCAGACACGGGGAGAACATGGAAACTTCACCCAGATGGGGATTCGAACCGGGAATCCCTAGCGCTGAGAGGCGAACGTGCTAACCACTAAGCCACCGTGCCGCCTCACACTCATCATATTACTCAAATTATAACAAGTATAGAAACAATAAACCATTTGATCAAGGCAAGTATTCACTTTCTGCCTGACAGGTGTATTCATTTAAATCAGTAAAATTGGATTGATATTCACTTTACTTTAATACATCGTTTGGATTTTATAATAATTTAAAATGCAACACTTCATTGATTTAGTGTGTCAATTAAATTACTTAGCAAGATTCACCACACTTTATTTTTATTTAATATTATTAAATAAGGGGCGGCACGGTGGCTTAGTAGTTAATACGTTCATGTTCTCCCTGTGTCCGTGTGGGTTTCCTCCGGGTTCTCCGGTTTCCTCCCACAGTGCAAAAACATGGATCAAGTCAATTCTCCAAATTGCCCCACATAGAGTGTGTCTGTGTGAGTGAGTGTGTGCCCAGCAATGTATTGACGCCCTGTCCTGGGTCCGTCTGCCTAGCGCCCAAAAAGTTCTCCCCTGGATGGGCATGGGGAACCCCACCGCGACCCTAATAGAGGATAAAGCGGGAAATAATGAATGAATGAATTATTAAATAAACACATTTAATTTTAATATAAATTAATTATTTTATTAAGACGTATTAGACTTTTTTTGTCTCTCTCTCGCTCTCTCTCTCTCTCTCCAGGTAGATGGTATGGAAAAAGTAGTGGTGGTTCCTCTAGCTGCACTGCAATTGATGTTCTCATCCCCTCAGAAACTGATACAGAAACGTTATGATAAGCTGTTGGACTCATGCTCATCAGGGGGAAGTGAAGAGCAACAGATGCAGGCACAGCGCGATTATCAGGCACTGAATGCTCAGCTTACTCACGACCTACAGCACTTCAACCATGCCGCTCACATCATTCTTACCAACTGCCTACTGAGCATGCTCACATTACTAAAGGAACTGAGCCATGATGCCCTACCTCCTGTACTGCAACTCCCTGTTAGTGTGTCACAACCACACACATACATGCATATATACATACATACATACATACATAAGCACACACCCACGCACACAAGTGAACAAATTTTTACCATGTGTATTGAATAATATGTAGTGGTAAAAATTTTGACATTAAACCAGATCTAAATTGATAAAAATATCTGCAAAATAATTTAATGTAATTAACTGTAATCTCTTGCCCAGCGATGGATTGGCGCCCTGTCCTGGGTCTATCTGCCCAGCGCCCGAGATGTTCTCCCCTGGATGGGCATGGGGAACCCCACCGCGACCCTAATAGAGGATAAGCGGAAGATAATGAATGAATGAATGAATGAATGAACTGTAATCTCTAATAAAATCTAAAATGCATGCTACAGACAGTAAAGACAATTATATATGGTTATTACATTCTAGTTCTTTTAAAATGTAACTTTTGATATTATTATCATGATGAAACATTGTATGTTTTTATGAGCAGATTATGCAGCACTTCAAAACACAAAGTTAGAACATACAAAGTAAGTCTTGAAGAATTGAATTTAGTGACAAAACCGTGGGTAATTTTAAATAATATTTATTTGATTTGTTGTTTTTGATAGTTTTTTTAGTTTTAGTTTAGTTCAGTTTCATTTTTAATGAAAACATTAGTTTTAACATAATCAAACAACATGGGAACAATATAACTATTATAGCTGATAATATGGCAGTCATGGGCTTGTGGTTAAAGAACCAGCCTTGTGACCTAAAGGTTCCTGGTTCGATTCCTGATCCCACCAAGTACCATGGCTGAAGTGCCCCTGAGCAAGGCACCTAACCCCATTTGCTCCCCGGGCGCCGTATTCAAAGCTGCCGACCGCTCTGGGCACATGTGCTCACTTCACCAGTGTGTGTATATGGGTGTGTTACACTGCACGGATGGTTTAATTCATCTGTGTGCCTGCACAGTAGGCAAATAAATCACTTTAAATCACTAATATAAAAAAAATCATAAAAAGCCAATTTTGCTGTTTTGTCTATCTATAGTAAATATCATGTCGATGTTTTTGGTTGTGTTCAGGCTCCTCTGTCCAATATCAGCGAGGTTCAAAACAGCATTATGGAGGAGATCAGTAACCTGACATTCTTCAAAGAGAACTTTCAGAGGCTGATGGAGAGGAAAGTTAGCTTTGAGAAACGTGAGAAGAAAAACATGGTGTGTATCTTCTATAAATGTAAACGTGTGTTTGTGCTCTGAAACACCCTTCAGTAGATTTAGCTGCTCTTTATCTTTTTTCTTTATAAGCTTTGATTTTTAACTTTGGGAAAGTGAGCGCTTAAAAAAAAAACTAAACTGGTATAATTTATTTGTAATTCATTTAACATAATTGTTCCATTAATCATTTATTTGGACCCAGCAGTATTCTAACTTAATGACTTATTAATTATTAATTAATTAATCATAACCCATTAACTATGGGTTTTGTATAACGATAGATATCAAGAATATAACAATATAAAATATTTGTATTAAGGGCGGCACAGTGGCTTAGTGGTTAGCACATTCGCCTCTCAGCACTAGGGATTCCCGGTTCGAATCCCCATCTGGGTGGAGTTTCCATGTTCTTCCCGTGTCTGCGTGGGTTTCCTCCGGGTTCTCCGGTTTCCTCCCACAGTTCAAAAACATGGATCAAGTAAATTAAATTCTCTAAATTGCCCCATATAGTGTGTTTGTGTGTGTGAGTGTGTGCCCAGCGATAGATTGGCGCCCTGTCCTGGGTGTATCTGCCCAGCGCCCGAAACGTTCTCCCCTGGATGGGCATGGGGAACCCCACCGCGACCCTAATATAGGATAAAGCGGAAGATAATAAATGAATGAATGAATGAATGAAGGAATATTTGTATTAATTTTTCTCTTTTCTAAGTGATTTTAAGCTTTGGTGTGCTGTTGTAAAAATAAAATAAGTGTCTGGATAAAAGCATTTTCTAATTGACTAAATGTAAAGGTATATGTTGCAAGTAATGAGTTAATAATATGGGCTGAACATTTGATTGCAGCTGCTATTGAAAAACATATTTTTAAAGATATATACCGTCCCATGCAAAAGTTTGGACACTCCTCCTTTTTGCTCCTGTTTTTCCATTTTATTGTTGTGCATTTTATCAGGTCTACAAACCATGAAGATGGACTTTGTAGTTCTACAATTATAGACTGTAATCCATCTGTTTGTAGACTACAGTTCATACTGTGATAGTCCCCTTTACTCTGTTCTCTAAAGGTCAGGTCCCCAATAGTAGCACCACAGAGCAGGTATTATTTAATTGGTGCATTACTTCTATCCCAGCAGTGTCACTGAGGTGTTTAAATGAAACTACAGCAGCACTGCTGCACTAAAACACCCTCACCACATCAGACTTACCACAGAATAAACAGTAAACAATACACCACCGAAATTATAACTGTTATGTGATGGTTCTGACCAATAGAGAATAGAGAACTAACAGGGGACTAACAAAAAATGAAAACAGATTACAGTTACTACAGTCAATTTTAAAACTACAAAGTCCATCTATATGGTAAGTGGAGGAAATAGACAAATGAGCAACAAACACACACACACACACACTCTATATGGGGTAATTTAGAGAATTCAATTGACCTTGATCCATGTTTTTGGACTGTGGGAGAAAACCGGAGGACCTGGAGGAAACCAACACGGACATGGAGAGAACATGGAAACTCCACCCAGATAGGGATTCTAACCGGGAATCCCTAGCGCTGAAAGGCGAACGTGCTAACCACCAAGCCACCGTGCCGCCCTACTGTAAATCTATTCTTATTATTAGCATTAAGTTAAAAACAGAACTATAGACTTAATACATAGCTTCCCAGTCCAGTTTTCTAAAATGCACCTAAAAACAACACTAACGACTTAATGCAACTAAATTGGCATGAAAACTGCCTGTGAATTTAATATACATTTGTGTGTATGAAGGTGCTGGATTGTGTGCAGCCGCAGACAGACACTGTGAGAAACATGCTGATTTCTCAGTATCCCCCCGATCGTCTGTATGAGCTCAAAAGGAAGTGTAATGCCTCTCAGGATCAGGATGTAACCCTGCTCCAGGGGGAGTTGGTAGCTTTATTGGAGGATCATGACCCACATGGCAGCGCCACCCGCTGGCTTGTCGACACTGGAAGTGAGTTTTTGCAAAAATTGCTTATACTGAATACAAAAATGCTTATACTGAATGTAACCCTTGTGATGCATTAATAAAATTTTCTTAATGTTAAACTTTTTTTTGGAGATGCATTACCATTAGTAATATTGAACTTTGTTGTTATAATAAAATTTTGTACATATTCTGGAAAATCTGCTAGGCAATCACAGTCCATACACACAAACAACAATATATATTAATGTGGGAATATGGGAGGAAACTAAAACTCATGAGTTGGCACATGCAAACTTCAAACAGACAATACCCAGGCTATCCTCTCTAGGAGTTTGTTGCTGTTGGTCATTTGTCATCTTTTTTTTTTTCTTTATTTTGATACTTTACATATCTGAATTTCATTTCTGTATACCATTTTAGATTGCATGACATTATCTTCAGGTCTTTTGGCATATGTTTAAGAGTTTTAAAGATGTTCAATGACATGTCCTTTCCCAGCTGTAATCCTTGGAGTGTACATTGTACAGTCTATTCACATTTAATGTTTTAAATTGAATTAAATTAAACACAGTAATGTTTTGGGGCTGTTGCTGGGCAACAGGCTTTCTACTCCCTCCACACATTTTGTATGGGGTTGAGGTCTGGAGACTGGCTATGACCTTGAAATTCTTTTACAGGGCCACTTCTTTGTTGCCCGCATGGTGTTTGAGATCATTGTCATGCTAGAAGACCCAGCTACATTCCGTCTTCAATGTTGTCACTGATGGAAGGAGGTTTTGGCTTTAAATTTCATGATACATGGCCCCGTTCTTGCTTCCCTTAACACAGCTCAGTCTACCTGTCCTCTTTGCACAAAACACCCCCACGCTTCATTGTAGGTGTTGTATATTATTATGGTACATATAAGGTATATTCTTGGGATGCAACTCTATTCTTCTTCCTCCAAACACGACAAGTTCAGTTTTAACCAAAAATGTTTGTTTCATTTGACCACATGATATTCTCCTAATCCTTTTCTGGATGATCCATATGCTCTCTGGCAAACTTCAGATGGGTCTGGACATGGGGGGGGGGTGGCACCTGGCACTGCAGGATTTGTAACAAAGGTAATAACCAGCTTTCTGCAGGTTATTCATCAGGTCCCTCCATGTAGTTCTGGGATTTTTGCTTACTGTTCTCATGATCATTTTGACCCCACGGGATGAGATCCTGCATGGGGCCCCAGATTAATTGAGATTATCAATTGTTTTGTATGTCTTCCATTTTCTTATGCTCCCAAAGTTGATTTTATTCACACTAACCTGCTTGCCTATTGTAGATTCACTCTTTCTAGCTGGATGCAGGTCTAAGATTTTGTTTTTGGTGTCCTTCAACAGCTCTTTAGTCTTGGCCATAGTTGAATTTGGAGTCCAAAAGTCCAATTGTCCACTGACACAACCCAGGATTGTTTTGCATTTGACTGTTTGAAAAGCTAATGCATTTGTGTAAAGATTCACAAAAGACCTGCTTGTGTTTGTATGTGTGTGTAGGTATGCGAGGCTACGTGTACTCAACATTCCTGAAGCCTTACAACCCTCAACGGGAAGTTCACAATGAGCATGCGGATGATTTTGATAACTTGAGCTTGTTTGTTTCGGGAAACAGGAGAGGCAGTCAATCTAGCTTTAGCCCATCCACCCCCTCCAGCCAGCAGGGAGATACACCAAGCACAGAGGAAGATGAGCAGCATGTAAGCATCCACCACCACTCATATTTACACTGCACAACCACCTTATTTTACACTATAGAGAGATTCACAAGAGCAGTATTTACACCTTTGCTGGTAATGACATGTAAACAGTGATGAGTAATATGAAAGCTAATATTTTGCAGTGCACAAATGTTAAAGCACAAGTCATGAGAGATAATCAGTATCAGAGTTGATTTATGAAATAATCAATCCATAAAGGCGGCAATAATTTAAAAATTTCTAGATCCTAAGACAGTGGGGATGTCTTTTAAGACAATACTGTCATACATCATGGAAATAATCACAGCTATGACATAGTACTACTTATATAATATTATATATTAATGTGTCTTCTTGTATGTATATACAGTTCTACGCCGTGTATGCATTCGAGGCACGATGTGAGCAGGAGCTCAGTCTGCAGGAGTACCAGCATGTCCGTATTCTGCGGTTTTCAGATCTTAGTGGGAACAAGGACTGGTGGCTGGCAGAGTCTAATGGCCAAAAGGGCTATGTCCCTGCTAACTACCTTGGGAGGATGTCCTATGCGTAGTGAAATCACATATGGCTGTGTTGAAATGATAGAGGAGCAGTAACACAAATGCAAAAATGTCCATCATAGCATGGTTTTGGTGGATTTGAAGTGCAAGACCTTTATTGGCACGGAACCCTAACCTCAATCCCAATAATAGCTTTTGGATAAACTAAAACAGATTGTAAGCCAGGGTGCTGTTTCAACATTATTGTCTAAACTCAAAAATGCACTCTTGAATGATTGGGAACAATTCACTCACTTAAAAATCTTCTAGAAAACCTTCCGAGAATAAATATGTTGTGTGGGTGCAACTTAAAATGTGTCTTTTACGATCCTGTAGGCTTAATGTATCCTAACACTTTTGTCCAAAGAGTCTATGTACTAAACACAACACAAAACAAACACAATTCTGCTGAATGGCTAGTTAATTCTGAAGCTAAAGAATTAGCGAATAGAGGCTGTTATGACGCAGTTAATTGATTAATCATTTATGTACTTTAAGGCCAGCACTGATGCTTACCAATCGTCACATACAGTACAGGTTAAGTGTTCATTGTTTAGTTTGTGTAAGAGTTGTTTTTAATCTGATGACTTCATTTCATTCACATGTGCTGTGTGGATTCTGTTGTAGTCTTCATTGTCAGTGCTGCTTCCTTTCACAAATGTCCAGTACAGTAAAAGTATGTCTAGTGCACTTTGTAAAGAAAAGATACCATATACAGTAATCAGGTGGTATGGTTCAGTTATTACTATGAAGTAACTTGTGTTCTGTAACAGTTCTAATATGAAGAACACTGACATGCCGGTTTTAATAAGCACTTTGTTATGTGTTAAAAACTGGAGAAGGATGCTGTGTGTATGAATCATGTTAAACACCTTATTTATTTTTATTCATGCATTTTGTATATGCTGAATTTTATTTAAGCAGACTTTTGGCAACTTGTATTAACTGAGGTCACACAGTTTAAGCTGAGCCAGGCTTAAATCATTTCAATTCCAATTAACATATAAACGTTCGAAAGAGCTTGACACACAATTGGTATTCGTGTGTTTCAGTAAAAATCCTGCTGTGGGTATGCATCTTTACAAATAAAAAAAAGTTTAAAAAGAAAAGTTTTTTCTCTACAACGCCTCACAAGTGAAGGAAAAAAAGTGTCATTGAGGTGTTTCTTAATTGTGACAGTTTTATTTATTAGAAATCTTATGTGAATAATTACAGAATGAAGGTATAATTAAATGCATGAAGTTTATTCCTTCTGACTTTTTTCTTAAAAATCTATCTACAGTGTTTCCTACATATGTACAATCAAACAGAATGGTCTATGTTTAAATCAGAGCTTCTATAAGAACAGAATAGTTTTATATGAGATTATATAATTATTTAAAAATGCAAATGAATAAATATATATCACAGAACCACAAACAGTGTGTCTTATTAAACAAACTGTGTGTGTGTGTGTGTGTGTGAACATGTCCATGTAAATAACTCGGTGTATCAGGGGCGTTAAAGATCAAGGTGCATGTTTATTTAAAGGTAGTTTATTTTAAAAAAGCCTCATCTGTGCAGTTACTGTACAATAATGGAGTCAAAGCGATCAACACAAACACAAATCACAGACACACACACACACAAGTATCAGTGCTGGGTTTGTTTTTTCTTTTACTGCTCAACTGTTCAGCTGCTTGTTCTCTTTGGTCTGCTCATTGATTTTTCTGTTACTCAGCCAATAATCTTTTCTTTAATCGGTCACTTCTTCTTTCAGCCAACAAGGGGTAACAAGCTAGTAATAGCTTACTTTATATCTGTTTCTTGCTCTCATTTTCTTTTGTCCACAGATTACTTTGGCTGTATGTCAGACAGGCTCTTTGTAGGTCTTTCAGTGTGGGTCAATCCATCTCTCTCTCTGTGGGTAATTCTATTTGTGTGTGTTTTTCGGTCCGGTTTTCCGGTCTATGTGTCTCTGCGTGTTTTAGAGAGTGACTTCAGAGGGGACAGAAGACAGAAACAGGGCCTTAACCTTCTGGCAGTTTGTGATAATCCCTCATCATATCTGAAACCTTATATTTCACAATGGATTTAATTCCTGCCTCTCTCTTACTCTGCCACCAAATACATCAACTGGTGGGCCGTTGAGTCAAAATTCAGTTTAGACTTTTTCACTCTTTACTATTTTTTCATTTTCTTCTGTGCTGCTTTCTTCTTTACCATCTGTAAACGCTTCATGGCATTGAGCTGAGATTCCTGTGATGTTGGCGCTTTGCCATCAGCTGCAGCTTTACCTGCATTATTGCCATTATTGTTACTACTGCTGGCAGTATTACCTCCATTTCCCCCACCATTTGATCCTACACCTCCCCCATTTCCTCCCGAGCCAATAGATGAAGACCCGGGTGATGATGAGCCTGTCTTTCCCGGGTTTTCACCGCTGCCAGAACGACTTAGCACTGGTTTGCCCAGGGTCAGAGGGGGTGGCGGCTTTAGTGGTGCTCCAGCACTCCCAATTCCCCCATTATTCCCATTTCCACTTGGAGTTTGGGATTTGGAACCCAATGAAAACACACCAACTGGCTTTGAGCCAGTGGATGTAGAGAGGGGCTTTGCAAGGCCTGGTTTTGAGCCAGATGAGGCTACAGAAGAGCTTTTGGTAAAAGCAGCCCAGCCTGTGAGGGCGCTGCCCGAGGGAAGAGCTGACGCAGTGCTGGATGAGTTCACCAAAGTTGCCGATGATGCCTGAGTGTAAGAAAAGAAGCATATGACATACCAAGTAATAAATACAAATTTGTAACTATGATATGATATACTATGATGTGATAAATGATTTCATGGTGGTGCAGTAATTTCTATTGTCAATTTCAATCAATGTATTACTTTATTTCATTAATGATAATTAGGTTATCACCTTTTACACATCTTTATGTACACTGCAATAATAGCGTCTCACCTTGACCTCAGTCCTCTTAAAGGCCTGGAAGGATCCACTTGTGTCTGGTTTAGGTTTCAACTCCGGTTTCTTCACCAGTGGGTCTTTAACCACTGGGGTGACTGATGTTACGGTAGGCATTGCCTTCTGTGGAGGCTTGTGCGGTTTCTGTGCCTGCAACAAATCAAGTACAAAAAATCCTCAGTTGTACAGTTCTGATAATCAATGTACTTAGAAACTAAAGCACAAGAAAAGACTGATGGAGTTCGTAATAACTCTTGGTTTAGAACTGATTTTAACTTTTTGGTTTTTAAAATGTCTAAATTCTCATGTACCTCTTGCTATCGAGAACTAAGACTGATTTATTTAAATGCATCTTTTTATATAAATTTTTTTATGATATGGCCTGATCCTTAATTAACTTTACTATATTAATGTTTTTAGTATATTTATTTTAACCATAATTAACTGACATCTTAATCCCTTCACAATAAGTCTTGAGTATTAAATGAATGTACTGTACAGGACTGTATAAAACCAGTTAATCAAATAATGTAACCTGTGAAGTGGTACTCACCATGCGCTTCATTTGGCGTGTGCAGCGAGCACAGTACCACACCAGACGAGGGTCATTTACATCTTTATCCGTTACCTGAGGCTTGTGGCACTCCTGATGGTATAGATTATGACATTCCTGACACTCCACCAGTTGATTTCCCGAGGTCACCGTCATCTGCCTGTAAGAGCCACAGAAGGAATAATGCAGTAATAAGTATGTATTTAGTCTGAATTTTCAAATACTGATTATTGTTAATAATGCAATTTTCTTCATATAATATATGTACACATCTAAAGCACAGAATTGAATGGTTTATTATTTTATTCATTTATAAGATTGTACCTGCAAACCACACAAACTAATCCCATCTCCATGGCAAAGTCATCAGCATTGGTCTCATCACTGTAACTGAAGTCAGGGATGCTGATATCCTTACTGATATAGGTGATCGACGAGGAGTGATTCTCCACTTTATCCAAACGAGCCCTCTTTGGTGGGTCACCTCCATCTCCTAATTCCACTCTTATCTGTACATACATATTACCATTATGCTTTCACTCAATTGGTATTACATCACTATGACACTGATGCACACATACCAATAATACTGTTACCCATGAATGACATTGTGTGTGGAGATAACCAAAATGGATTTTCTTTTTTCCAGTCTATCGAAACCTTCTTGTCTGCAACCCTGATGCTACAATGATCTCAGATTACCAGAGAAATTTTTTTTTACAAATACATTAAAAACTAAACTCAACTTGTGTACTGTATAATCTATTCTGTACATTTTTATTGATTAACGCCTGGTAACAGTGCCTGGTCGTTCATGTCGGATGGGTCCTTTAATAATTCCTTTCTATAAAAAGCAAATGTCACTGTAGCCTTGGTTTGCTTATTGACAGATTCAGACTTAGAAATCTCTGAAGTTGGAATTTATATTGCACTACAGTTAAAAAAAAAATTAAAAAAAAAAGATTAAATTACCTTCATAAATCCAACCATCATAGTGACATAGGTGCTTTCACAGAATGTGAAATAATGAAATTATGTACATCTTTTATACATTATATGCATATTACCAGATTACTAATAAGCTACACTATATTACATTTCTTAATCAAAAATAAATATGGTGGGTAATAAAATAATCATCATCACACTATATCAAGCAAATAATTAATAAAAGTCCTAATGAACTTATCCAAATTATTGTCCCTGAATAGGTAACCAGAACATCACTGGGCAGACACACACAAAAACATTTACACCCAGGTGCAATTTAGTATCTTTAATTCCCCCTCAGAGATGATGACAGATATGTGTTGGTGATGATTTAGAAAGATTCTGTTATTGTGTTAATTGAAAAAGTTACTTGTGTCAATGCTAAGAAGTCATCCTTAAAGTGATAAATCCTAGTCATTGTGCGCCAGTGTTATTTTATTTTATTGTTTGTCTTTTCTCCTGTTTTGATATTTGGAATGGTAAGGAATTCTGTTTGTTTCCTTCTTTTGCAATAGTTATATTTAGATATGCACTATGTGGCCAAAAAGTGTTTGCTCAACATCCAAAGGCATGTAGACTGTTTTCACAAACATTTATGACAGAATCACTGTCAGGAGCTCAGTGAGATTTCATGACTAAAAGTAAATTTTTATAGCTTTTAAGCGGTTACTTTTTACTAATCTCTGTCTAAGGCATACAGTATGCATTAGCAGCTCTTTGGTTCTAATATTAAAAGTGATGTCACCATCTGTATGTGCCAGATAGATACACTTAAAATCAACAAAAGACCATAAATCCTCTTCTCTTTTAATTATAGAATGAAAAACATCTGGCCTTCTAATTAGTTAAATTACTCCAAAACCTGTCAAACTGTAAAACATGTCTGTAATTCCTATATATTTATTGCAAAACATTTTCTATATGCTTTACATTAGCGCAGTCTGCTCTTTTAACCGCACTTTGATGGCTTTGTTCCACACCTACTGCATTACTATTCAAATACTGTACCAACAAACAGACATTTTGCAGTCATTTGCACCACACACCTTTTCTGCTGGACGTTTTTCAGCTTCTTTTTTGCTCTTTTCTATGCTGCTGGACTTGCTGCTGGATGACAAGGATGAAGTGCTGGCTGCAGATTTGAGGTCCTGTTTGGTGGACTTTGGAAGGGAAAGTTTGGAAACCTCTGCCTCCTACAACATAGAACAGGAAGTGTTGGTTTATATCCAAAAAAAATTATAGACATGATTACAAACTTATTTCCTTACCAGCATCTATAAACAAACAAAAGTATATTTGTAACATATGTAACACTTATTTGTAACAGCAACTTGAACTAAACATGCTCTGGATGAGTTTATCGGGCTCTCAAAATCTGATTATACTCTTTTTACATATATTTTTTAGTATATCCATTCCTGTGAAGATGACAACTATACTGAAGGATCTTAATTTGTAAACAACTCTTCTCTTAATAGAACAGTAATTAAATTAGTTAAAATTGTTTTCATGTGTCTTTCTAGTACCCAGACTGATGAACAATAACAACTTGTGTCTCATCATCTTAAAATTACTTTAGAGACATCTCTATGAACTAACTGCATGAACATGTTAATCAAAACCAGCATAATTATCAGTAGGGCTCAATACTAAAACTTATTATTTAATACTATATTTTCCTTTCATAAAAAAACACATACAGGTTATTTTGCACAGGCCGGCAACCAGGTGACTTGCCTATTGTGGCACACAGGCATCTTAGTGTAGCACAATCCCATTATGGCTCCATCTTAACTGAATGAGCACCATTTTTCCCTTTAAGCTGTGTAAATCTAGGCACAAGAAAAGTCGTTTCTGTGCATGGGATGTGTGCGTATGCCTAAGTGCACTATAAGACAAAAATGAAGTGAAAAAAAACAGTCTATATCTGAACATGTGTCTAAGCAGTAATATAGCGCAGCATAGCAGGAAAGAAATTTTAATCAAATATTAGATCATGATATTTTGGCATGGTGTTTGACAGGCAATAAACAAATAAATAAAAAGGGTAAAAAAAAAATCATGTGTAATATTGAGTCTACGATTTTTTTAAGAAAAATAACACTGCTTTTAGATTTTTTTATGCGTGTTGCTGTTAGCACTACAGGTTACTAGTTTGTTTACTCAGGTTATTTAGAAGCACACAAATATTATATAAGCTCAGATCAATCAAATTCAAAATGAGGAACAGCAAACATTTTTTAACACATACAATACTATAATTGTGTAATGAGGAAAAACAACTAAAACAATAATGATGATACGAGTGCTTATTGGTCTATATGTCTGGGAGATTGTACCTTTAGTAAGGTACGATAAGCTGAATCACTTCCTCTGGATAATGACTCATCTAATAGGGCTTTGAGTTTCTCTGCTGAATCTTTGCTTTTGGAATGAAGATATCCCAACCCCTTTAAAAATATGGGGTCCAGATCCAAACTGACAGGTACAGCCATGCCTGTCAAGAGAAAAAATAATAAACTA
The DNA here is from genome assembly GCA_019802435.1 of Corydoras maculifer. Lineage (NCBI taxonomy): Eukaryota > Metazoa > Chordata > Actinopteri > Siluriformes > Callichthyidae > Corydoras > Corydoras maculifer. The sequence goes on along the minus strand of JAFMOD010000469.1, from coordinate 1,068,595 downwards.
GATAAGTTTGTTTGGCCTGGTGACAGTATTTTAATCAGAAATCATCTATAGCCATGTTTTAGGTATAAAACATTAGATTACAAATATTGATTGAATAAATCTTCATTATTTAAAAATCTAAATATGAAATGAAAAGTTTAAGTTTACACAAACTTTAAGAAAAGTGTTTATTACCCATGTACATATGTGCATGTTCAGTTTCAGTTTTCCATGTTGATAATAAAAACTAACAGGTGAATTGGCTACACCATTATTTGTCCTTGCATGAGTGTTTTTCCTGCAACCAGTCCAAAAAGTGTTTCCTCAGCTTTCACTGTGCTGAACTGGGATGTAGCACCGCTACAACCCTGATTATTATTAGTAGAAGTAAACTGAAAAATTAATGGATGAATAAATAACTTTATTTATTATTTCAGATTACCTTTTGACATTGCAACAATCATCTTAAAAAACCTAAATGATTTTAAATGAAAGTGGTACGCCATAATATACAGTAACCACAGAACTCAGAAAACACTGTAAACTTAACATTAACATTGTAGCCTGGCTGCTAACAATAGCGTCTTTTATGGACTTACCTGGTGATTCAACTCAATTTGATTACTACATTTGATTAAGTACTGCAGTTTAATACTCCACAGTACAAAACTACATATTATTGTAATGTATGCGCTGGATTAAAAGGCGTTTATAAAATACTACCTTAGCAAACATGAGCCTCTCTACTCGCCGGCTAGGAGTTTGTTTCGCACGTCTATTCATTAATCCCGCCCTCTGCCCAGTAATTGGCTGGTCGCTAGAATTTTCTCCCAATCTGCCAATCAGCACAGACACTATAGAATCTATCAAAAAACTGCTTAAAATTCAGATGTGGTACAGATCCTCAACTAAAAACCACTTTGTGCTGCCCTGCATGGGACAGGTCACAGTTTATCCACAGTCTCTGATCAAAGTGTACTTTTAAAAAACTTACATGTAGTTTTCATCATTGTAATTTTAGATTAGCATATACATAGTTGTTTTTATAAATAAGATCCAGTTATTCAGACTGAATTATATATAAATATTTTTGTGGTAGATCATTGGCGCTTTTTCAATAAATGTTTTTAATCAGTGTATCTGACTGTCAACTGAGGTTGGTTCAAGTTGAATTAACTTCTAAGTACTTAAGTTAGTTTAGCCATTTTTGTGTACCGGTATATAGTTCTATGGGTGAATGATTTTGTTTAGTGAAGCTTCTTTTATTGTGTAAATAATAGCTACATACAATTTTACAATCAGTAGCTTGCCCAACACTGCCTACATATGTACAAACCGGATTCCAAAAAAATTGGGACACTAAATAAATTGTGAAAAAAAAACTGAATGCAATGATGTGGAGATGGCAAATGTCAATATTTTATTCATAATAGAACATAGATGACATATCAAAAGTTTAATCTGAGTAAATGTAACATATTTTAAAGGAAAAATATGTTGAATCAAAATTTCACAGTGTCAACAAATCCCAAAAAAGTTTGGACAAGTAGCAATAAGTGGCTGAAAAAAAGAAATTGAGCATATAACGAAGAGCTGGAAGACCAATTAACACTAATTAGGTCAATTGACAACATGATTGGGTATAAAAAAAAGAGCTTCTCAGTGTGTCAGTGTCTCTCAGAAGCCAAGATGATCACCAATTCCACCATTGTTGCACAGAAAGATAGTGCAGCAATACAATATGTGTTACCCAGTGTAAAATAGCAAAGACTTAAGTATCATCAACTGTTCATAACATCCAAAGATTCAGAGAATCTGGAACAATCGCTGAGTGTAAGGGTCAAGGCCGTAAAACTCTAATGGATCCTCATGATCTTAAACGCCCTTAAACGTCACTGCACCTCAAACAGGATTGCCACTGTCAGGGAAATAACAGAATGGGCTCAGGAATACTTCCAGAAAGCATTTTCAGTGAACACAATCCACCGTGCCATCCGCCGTTGCCAGCTGAAACTTGGGATATCCTTGTTCTCTCTGGTCCGGATGACATGGCATCCCAATGTTCCATAAAGAACTTCAAATTGTGACTCATCTGACCACAGAATAGTCTTCTATTTTGCCACACTGCATTTTAAATGACCCCTGGGGTCCAGTGCAAATGTCTGAGCTTGTGGAGCTTGCTTAGAAATGGCTTTCTCTTTGCACTGTAGAGTTTCAGCTAGCAACGGTGGATGGCACGGTGGATTGTGTTCACTGACGATGCTTTCTGGAAGTATTCCTGAGCCCATTCTGTTATTTCCTTGACAGTGGCATTCCTGTTTGAGGTGCAGTGATGTTTAAGGGCCCAGAGATCACGAGTTTTACAGCCTTGACCCTTACACATAGCGATTGTTCCAGATTCTCTGAATCTTTTGATGTAACGCATGGTTGATGATGATAACTTAAGTGTTTGCTATTTTTCACTGGGTAACACATATTCCGGTATTGCTGCACTATCTTTCTGTGCAACAATGGTGGAATTGGTGATCATCTTACCATCTTGGCTTCTGAGAGACACTGGTACTCTGAGAAGCTCTTTTTTATAGCCAATCATGTTGTCAATTGACCTAATTAGTGTTAATTGGTCTTCCAGCTGTTCGTTATATGCTCAAATTCCTTTTTCCAGCCACTTATTGCTACTTGTCCCAACATTTTTGGGATTTGTTGACACTGTGAAATTTTGATTCAACATATTTTTCCTTTAAAATGTTACATTTATTCATTCATTCATTATCTCCCGCTTTATCCTCTATTAGGGTCGCGGTGGGGTTCCCCATGCCCAACCAGGGGAGAACGTCTCGGGCGCTGGGCAGATAGACCCAGGACAGGGCGCCAATCCATCGCTGGGCACACACTCACTCACACAGACACACTCTATAGGGGGCAATTTGGAGAATTCAATTGACTTGATCCATGTTTTTGGACTGTGGGAGGAAACCGAAGAACCCGGAGGAAACCCACATGGACACGGGGAGAACATGGAAACTCCACCCAGATGGGGATTCGAACCGGGAATCCCTAGCGCTGAGAGGCGAATGTGCTAACCACTAAGCCACCGTGCCGCCCTATGTTACATTTACTCAGATAAAATTTTTGATCTGTCATCTATGTTTTATTATGAATAAAATATTGACATTTGCCATCTCCACATCATTGCATTCAGTTTTTATGTACAATTTGTTTAGAGTCTCAACTTTTTTGGAATCCGGTTTGTCTAAAGAATAAAATTTCAATTTTAAGACACAATTCCCTACTGAACGTGATTTGGTGAGGTAGTGCTGGGGGAGGAAAAGTTGTTGATTAGTAATTGAGGGTAGTTAACGCACCTGATGCAGCTCTGCCTGATGGCTGTTTGCTGCCTTTATAAGGTGTGACATCAGCCGCTAGGGGAAGAGAGAGTCCATGGACCCGGGAGGAGTGGGCCCGTCGGTGAGATACATTGGACCACATTTGTGCTTTAACAACACTGTGTAATAAAACCCTGGGGAAAAATCTTGTTTCCAGTCCTTACACTAAACTTATTTGTGGAGTCAACTGATCTTCTGACAATTTGCAGGAGGGTTTTGTACCCCAACCTGAGCTTTGTCTGAACACAATCAATCTGACATTCTAAGGGATATACCTTTTGTTTTATCATTATGGCAACCACCACTCTCACCATTCCTATGTTGTCCAACCTAAATATTCCAAAGTTTTAAACATTCCGTTATTCTCTCCCAGGCAAACAGACTATTATGCAAATGAGGTGATTTTAGGACAGCCAGTAAGTATTTTCATTAATGAGGAGTTACATTTATATTTGGTAATGATCTGGCTTTTATATATATATATATATATATATATATATATATATATATATATATATATATAGTACAGACTAAAAGTTTGCACACATCTTCTCATTCTATATTTTCATGACTATGAAAATTGTAGATTCACATTGAAGGCATGAAGACTATGAATTAACACATGTGGAATTATATACTTAACAAAAAAGTGTGAAACTACTGAAAATGTGTTATATTCTAGGTTCTTCAATGTAGCCACCTTTTGCTTCTACTTCGAACACTCTCTGCATTCTCTTGATGAACTTCAAGAGGTAATCACCTGAAACATTCATTCATTCATTATCTTCCGCTTTATCCTATATTAGGGTCGCGGTGGGGTTCCCCATGCCCATCCAGGGGAGCATGCTGGGCAGATACACCCAGGTCAGGGCACCAGCACTTGTTGGCCCTTTTGTCTTCACTCTGCGGTCCAGCTCACCCCAAACTATCTCGATTGGGTTCAGGTCCAGTGATTGTGGAGGCCAGGTCATCTGGCGCAGCACCCCATCTTTCTGCTTTTTTAATTTTTTTTAATTGAAAAATAAATGATGGATGGAATAGCATGCCACTGCAAGATGCTGTGGTAGACATGCTGGTTCAGTATGCCTTTAATTTTGAATAAATCCCCAACAGTGTCACCAGCAAAGCACCCCCACACTATCACACCTCCTCCTCCATGCTTCATGGTGGGGACTATGCATGTAGAGTCCATCCTTTCAACTTTTCCGCGTTGCACAAAGACACTGTGGTTGGAACGAAAGATCTCAAATTTTGACTTATCACACCAAAGCACAGATTTTAACTGGTCTAATGTCCATTTCTTGTGTTTTTTAGCCCAAACAAGTCTCTTCTGCTTGTTGCCTGTCCTTAGCAATGGTTTCCTAGCAGCTATTTTATCATGAAGGCTTGATTCACAGAGTCTCTTCTTAACAGTTGTTCTATAGATGTGTCTGCTGCTAGAACATCTGTGTGGCATTGACCTGTTCTCTAATCTGTGCTGCTGTTAACCTGTGATTTCTGAAGCTGGTGACTCGGATGAACTTATGACGATATCCACAGCAGAGGTGACTCTTGGTCTTCCTTTCCTGGAGCGGTCCTCGTGTGAGCCAGTTTCTTTGTAATGCTTGATGGTTTTTGCGACTGCACTTGTGGACGCTTTCAAAGTTTTCCCAATTTTTTAGACTGACTGACCTTCATTTCTTAACGTAATAATTGCCACTCTTGTTTCTTTACTTAGCTTCGTTTTTCTTGACGTTATACAAATTCTAACAGTCTATTCAGTAGGACTATCAGGTGTGTACTGTATCCACCTTCTCCACAACACAACTGATGGTCCCAACCACATTTATAAGGCAGGAAATCCCCCTTATTAAACCTGACAAGGCACACCTGTAAAGTGAAATCCATTTCAGGTTACTACCTCTTGAAGCTGATCAACAGAATGCCAAGAGTGTGTGAAGCAGTAATCAAAGCAAAAGGTGGCTACTTTGAAAAACCTAGAACACATATTTTCAGTTGTATCACACTTTTTTGTTAAGTATATAATTCCACATGTGTTAATTCATAGTCACTAATGTAATGTAATGTAAAACATCCATCTATCCATCCATTATCTTCCACTTTATTTGAACCGGGAATCCCTAGCGCTGAGAGGAGAACGTGCTAACTAACCACTAACCAACGTGCTCCCCCCCCCAATACTAACATGGTGTGTAAACAGGTTTCGATATAAAAGCCTCAAAATTTTTTTTACCCTGGTAGATCTCGATGACCTGTCCAATGGAAAAGTAGATCTCGGCCCAGAAAAGTGTGGGCACCCCTGATTTAGATTAACTTAGTTATAGATATAACTTTGTAAACCAATGTTCTATGTTAACTCTAAATGGTAAAAAATTGACCAAACTTTCCTCTTTGTTTATTTCAAATCCTGTTTGCAACAATTCTAAAATAATGTACAGGTAGTCATGTAGGTACAGTCATGCTGGAACAGGACAACCATCCCCTCAAACATTTCCAAATTTTGGAAGCATACAATACTTTCGTCTGCTTGAACAATATGTTAAATAATTAAGTTTAAGCACAATAGCGTGTCAAATGGATTTATTAATTCCATCCATCCATTATATTCCACTTTATCCTCTACTGGATAAATTCTCTATTTGGAGAATTTAAATGACTTGATCCATGTTTTTGAACTGTGGGAAGAAACCGGAGAACCCGCAGGAAACCTACGTGGACACGGGGAGAACATGGAAACTCCACCCAGATGGGGATTCGAACCTGGAATCCCTAGCACTCAGAGGCAAACGTGCTAACCACTGTGCCGCCCGAATTTATTACTTGTTCAAGGTTTTTGCAAATTACTTTGCAATTTATTTACTTATTCATATAATTTATCACTATATACAACGCTCACATATATTGTAGTAATAATAAAAACAGTGTTAGTGATCCTTTTTCTCTGATGAACGTCAGCGAATACGTGGTAGGAGGCGGGGCATGTCCTAAAACGGGTGGGGGGCAAAATGTAGGGCCACGTAGTGCCACGTCTCCGCGCATGCGCAGCGTACATCGTTCATCTTCCGGGGTAGGAGGGGGGTTAGGTGACAACATCACAGACAGAGACGACTCTGTGCTATTTCTGTTATTTTATACGTTATTTTAAACATTCTGTACATTTCTACAGGAAGACAATTTTATATTTCGGAACAGAAATTACATGGAAAGATGAATTTCTTCCGAGGAGTAATAGGAGGACAGACCGCGGGCGCTCAAGCTTCTGGTGAAGAGACTGTGAGTTGTAAACATTCATTATTAAATAGCTGATGATTCATGACCTTATATTTTTATCATTAAAATAAACATGCAACTTAGTACTGTTGTCATGCGAATTATGTTTGTTATAACTTTTCTAAAACTCTGCAACCGCACTAGTGCAGCTGCTGTTAGCACGATAGCATAGCCACATCGACCTGTCTAAACCGGCTCGATCCAAAATCTGAGAAATAGTGCCCTTTGGTATATTGCACCCTTAATGTTACACCTGATATCAGTGTAATGACACAGGCTAAGATTTAGGCAACTAACAAGAACTATAATGCATGTTGCACTTATGTGGATAGCGCAGAAAGTTTGTGTTAAACTGTTTGTAGTTCTATGTTTATTCCTCATGTACATGTGAGCTCGGAGGAGGCCATATGGCCTCATTGAATTGTACACATTCACATTGAATTGCACACACTGTATACATGTAATGTTCTTGTATGTGTAGCATTTATAATGGTGTGTGTGTGTGTGTGTGTGTGTGTGTGTGTGTGTGTGTGTGTGTGTGTGTGTAGATTCTAAAGCTGTGTGACCGTGTAGCTTCATCCACACTGTTGGAAGATCGGAGAGATGCAGTCCGTGCACTCAAATCTCTTTCTAAGGTATGGTATCTTTCCACCACATTCATTTCTGCTCTTTGCATCCAAACTTGCATATTGTGGTTAGTATGTTGGACATTCTATTACAGAATCCTCCCATTTGCCTTTATAATACCCTCTTCTTTTTGAAAAAGCATAAAAAGTTATGTAAAGAACAGCAATCGTGAAGTTAGGCACCATTGCTGGTGGGAGCTAGGTTGCCTGGGTTGCAATTAGTTTTTCAATTAATTAAATTTCTCTCTCTCACTTTCACACTTTCTCATTCTCTGTGTAGAAATATAGGCTGGAGGTTGGTAACCAAGCCATGGCACATCTTATCCATATCCTACAATCAGACCGGTAAGATTGAACTATTCCTACCATCTTATTATTTGACCATCTATTAGTTTGTTATTAGACATTTGAAGTAGCTGGTAATAATTTATTAAGTATAAAAAGTTAAGTATAAAAAATAAAAATGAAAGTTTTAAAAGCAAAACATTTTTTGTTATATATTTTTGCTGTGTACAGAAAAAAAATACCAATATTAGCCTCCTCATTACTGGACTCTTTCAAATGTGTGCAATTGTATGTTATATTCATTACATAATTATGGTTCTATCTGGAATGGATGTTGACAAGTTCAGTAGGTTCTTCGTTTTTATTAATTGGGGCATGTTCAGATCCTATCACATAGACCGAATTCAAAAGAGGTCTGTATCTCATAGAGACGCATTGGTTTAGCATTGTGTATGTAAATTTGTCCACATCACCACATTGTTTGTGATTCACCACCATATTACTTTTACTTTTATAAAATCAAATCTTTGCCACATTTATGCCTAAAACCCAAGAAGAGTACAACCCCTAGGCCTAATATGATATCCCAGATGTTTTAAAGCCGTGTTCCTTATGAGACATATAAGAGACAGAAATCCACTTCTAGCTTACAAAAAATAAAATAGGATATACCATTTCTATATTAACAACACTAAGAAAACTAAAATCAGATATGCTACTTAGATCCCTATTTATACAGATGGTTTCTATACAAATAATTGTGCCACTGCTTCCATAGTAATCAGCAAGTTTAGCCTAGAAATCAAAATTATAAGACATTGCTCCATTTTCACAGTATAAGCCTGAGTAATACAACTAGACTTGGAACCCATCCAATATAACCAGCAGTTTTATTATCTAATATATGCAAATTCAAAATCCTACCTCCAAGATGTAGCATGTGCTTGTTTACATGTAGAGTGTGAAAGTGATGACTAAACATCAATATCTTGTAAAGTTGCATTCAAAGAATTTAAATCCATATATGAAGTTGTGTACTTTGACCTGTCCATCTGTGACTGTACCATGCTAATGTCTAATGTAAGAGCCTTTCAGAATATATTATCAGCTATTATAATTTAGTAATTTTTTTTTGTTGGGTAGCAAATAATAATATAAAAAAGCAATTACTCTTTAAAAGTAAATTAATAGATTTCCTACCCTGGTTTGATGACATGCTGAAAAGTTCTCTTTTATTTTCAGATCAGACTCCGAAATCCTGGGATATGCTTTAGATACACTGTACAACATCATTTGTAATGATGAAGAAGAGGAGCAAGGTATTTTTTCCTTTACCCAACATTATTAGTTTGATCAATTTAGAAAGCTTGGGATAGTTGGCTGATTGGGGTTATAGAGGAGGAAAATCAGAATGGGGGAAGAAGAAGAATAATTATCTGCTTTGTTGACCCCTAATGGAAACAGATGAAAGAAGAAGGAGGTTAGACTGCTTAATTCCAGTGTTGGTCAAGGTTAATGCTTCAGTAAACAGAGACCTTTTAAACTTAGCAGTTGTTTAGACATCACAAGTCACTAAGAACTGTTGAGTAATCTTAATAGTTTATGGCAGTTGTAATTATTAGTCATGTCTAAGCCTACAATCTATCTTGCTATCTACTGTTTAAAAAGAATCTTGCAAGGGTTCACAACTATTTATAGTAGCTTTAAATGAATCTACTATGAAAGTACTACAAACTGAAAGGTTTAATCAGAGTGTCATCCATATGAAGGAAACATAACACTGGAGTTTGTATGAAGGTGCAATTTTAACATGAACCGTTAAAAATAGGACTTCCATTAAATTACACATATTGTGAAACTGAAATTTCACAGTAAAATATAAGATAAGAAAACAATTCTGTATTAAAAAAAATTCTGTAAATATCAACATTCAACCTTTTTCAAAATACAACAATTTCATTCTGTGTAATTAATTTGGCATGGTTTTACAGTAGGAATTTGGGACCACAGATTACTTATTTACTTTAATAAAATTTCACCAACTTATTTTTTTTTAAAAAGAAGCGGTCATAGGCTTGTAATTAAGGAACAAACCTTGCGACCTTACCATCTCTGGTTTGATTCCCAGTCCCAATAAGTACCATGGCTGAAGTGCCCTCGGGCAAGGAACCTAACCCCATTTGCTTCCCGAGCGCCGTATACAAGATTTTATATATATATATATATATATATATATATATATATATATATATATATATATATATATATATATATATATATATATATATATAAGCTTATTTAATCACCCTCTGTATCAGCCCATACACAAGTCAGGTACTTTTGATATTACATTTCTTTTTTCTAAAACAGATGTGATTAAATTGGTACAGTTACCATGTAATGTAAGAAACCTCATTCTGCATTTGAATTTTAAAACTACACTAACAATGTTACTTATGTGCAGTAAATATGTTTGATATGTTGCAGATCAACAGTCATTTATTGCACTGAGTATTGATGAATGTTATTTCACTGTTGATCTTCATTCTCTTCTCTTTCATGTTTGATTCTGCAGACGAATCTGAAGGTATGTGATGCACATGTGTGTTAAATGAAAAACTTACAAATTCTGGTTATTAATTATTTTAACCTTTATTAAACTTGCTTGACTCTCCATTAGTGTTTTTTCATCAAAAAATAGCCTGTGTTTAATTTGTTGTCTTTTCATTCATTGTCATTTGCATTCCGAATGACAAGTAATACTGAATCAGGTCATTCTTCAAAGCAGTACACATTAAATGCCCTGTATTCGTTGGCTCAGCTACCTTATAGTGACATTTTTGTTGTTGCTTTTCGGAGATATAATGATGTGGATGATCTGAATGGTGCTAAGAAAATGTGGTGCTGACCATAAGTGATTGATGCCAAAAACGTTGGTATTTTTTACATTGTGTAGTAAACAGAAGTTGTAAATCAGTTTAAAACAAACCTTTAATAAGGGCAAACCTGAGTATGAAAAAAAGTGCAGTTGAGTTTTGGTGCTGTTATACTACTTCAGAGCCTGTTCATGGTGAATAAACGTTTGTCTGTCCATTTCTGTGTGTATTTATAGCACCAGGTAAAGAATTTTACTTAAAAATACAAACGAAAATGAACAAAAAAGTCTGCATGTATGGGATTAGTTTATGTATGATGATGAGAGCAGTATGCTTTAATATGTAGATTATATATATGTATATATATATATATATATATAGGATTTGTTTATGTGGGCTTTTCTACATGTATATCAATCTTACAATATGAAGGCAGAATGTTTTGTTAAATTGTACTTAGCATGTTAAAAACGTAACTCTTAGTATACAGTTGTGGTTTATTTGTAGATAATGTAATATTATGTAGATAAAAAGATAGATTACTATATTAATCCCCAAAGTGAATTTTTTTTGTATTGCAGCAACCCATGCAGATACAGTAAAGGGAAAAAAATAATATGAGAATAATAATAATAATAATAATAATAATAATAATGTAAATATAATCATGTAATGGATAATTAAAATACAATTTGAAAAGAAACAAACATAACACCTTGTGTTCAGGTATCTTATTATTTTTCTTTATATATATGTACATATTTATCTCGCTCACATATTTATCTCTCTGCCTCTGTTTCTTTGTGCCTTTGTTCTCCATAGATGATGGTCAAAGGAGACAGGAAGATGATGTTGGTGTTCAATTTGCAGATCGATTTATTCAAGATCATGAGCATGTCACATTGCTGCTCTCACTAGTTGAGGTTAGTTTTTGTTAGACTGTACCATTAAATAATTTTATGTAAGTAAGTCTTATACATGTTATGCTTACATGACTTTTGAATTATGTTTTCTAAGCTGACTAAGCTGACGCTGGTCGTGTGCCTGCCTGTGTGCGTGTCTCTGTCTGTGTACTTGTGTGCACGTGAGCATCTCTGGATAAAGGTTGTTGCTAATTACTGTAAATGTTGATGTGTTTTCATAGGAGTTCGACTTTCATGTACGTTGGCCGGGAGTGAAACTCTTAAAAGCTCTGTTGAAGTGTCAGTGTACTCAAGTTCAGGGCATAGTTCTTGTCAGTCCTATGGGTCAGTCCACCAACACCATTGCACAAATACCTACAATAAGGCTGTGATTACAACTGTTCTGTGTAAATTAGCAGTGTTCTATGTAGATTTTGTTAATTGTAAATATTTAACTAGACTCATGTACCTTGTAGCTACTCTGTATTTCTTGACTCATTATCAGTTACATCCCAGTTTTGAATTTGAATTTGTATGCAGTAAAGAACAAAAAATTATTAATTCATTCATTATCTTCCGCTTTATCCTATATTAGGGTCGCGGTGGGATTCCCCATGCCCATCCAGGGGAGAACGTTTCGGGCGCTGGGCAGATACACCCAGGACATGGCGCCAATCTATCACTGAGCACACACTCACTCACACAGACACGCACGCATACACACTCTGTATGGGGCAATTTGGAGAACTCAATTGACTTGATCCATGTTTTTGGACTGTGGGAGGAAACCGGAGAACCCGGAGGAAACCCACGCAGACACGGGGAGAACATGGAAACTCCACCCAGATGGGGATTCGAACCGGGAATCCCTAGCGCTAAGGGGCAAACGTGCTAACCACTAAGCCACCTTGCTGCCCTCCAAGAAATTATATTCCACAAATTAATGCTGCAAAGTTTGACATATTAAATTATCTGATATGTCATTGTGTGCTGTGGCATGAACAGTTCTCTTTACTGGATTCCATATTTTTACCTTTTAATATTCCTTTTTTACCAGACAAACGAACAAATGGATCCTCGCAGTTCTTACTAATTAATTTAATTCTGTTTAAAATAAAAACATGAAATGTTTTTGAAATGGTCTTATTTATTTTCTTGCATGTGGAATCCAGCATTCATTTTGCCCCCAAAAAATATTGGAAATGGTTTCAAAGATGCTTGTACAAAAATCAAATGCCATGAACATCCTGCCAAGGAAATGGTCATATAAGCAAACCTGACCTGAAACATCAAATAAACAAGCAATGTAAAAATCACAAAATAATTTTACATTGTTAAAGTGAAGTTAATTAGTTGGGATGTGGTTGGCCAAGTCAGTTAAAGTGTAGTGATGTGATTCTGATTCTGCTTTTTATTCTGAAGGTGTTTCCAGATTGATGGATCTTCTGGCTGACTCCAGAGAGGTCATTCGTAATGATGCAAGTTGATCTTTCTTCATAGACCTGCTTAATTATTTCATTTTAATTTCAAAACACAAGATGTATTTTTACACATTGAATGAAATCAAAGTTTATTTGTCACATGCATAGTTATACACTGTACAGCTAACAGTGAAATGCTTTGGCGACTACCACAAGAAGTATGCACTATACATATACATACGTACATGTGTATGTGTATATGTATATAACCTTTTTTATAACACTTAAAGTTAATTAACCCATATAATTAAAGTTTCATATTCCTCTATGTGAGCAAATAAATAGAGTGCAAAGTGGCGAGACATGTCATGAAAGAGTACAGTGTGCAGGATTGAGTTTGGTTCAGAGTTCGAATAGCTGTTGGACTTTCATATTGCTCATTCATATTACTGTTTAGTAAGTACTAAAGAACTACATGTCTACTGACTAAACTGTCAGTCTCGTAGAGAGTTCAATATACAAATAACATGGTATGGATGCACAAAGATTGACACTCAAACCCCATCCCTCAAGTGGTTGGGGGAGGGGGGTAATTTTCTCATGCAGTGTACAAGTAATTTCACAAGAACGTAAGGGATTGTACAGGTGAATCTAAGGAGTGAGGTGAAATGTCTGTGCTTGGTACAATATAAAATTCTGCTTTTCTTTTCAGGGTCTTCTGCTACTGCAGCACCTTACTAAAGGCAACGCTGCCATACAGAAGATAGTTGCATTTGAGAATGCATTTGAAAGACTGCTGGACATTATTACAGAGGAGGGATCCAGTGATGGAGGTGTTGTATGCGCACACACACACACACACACACAGTTTATCCATTGCTGCTCTTTTTCATACCCTGTAGAGTACCCCACCCCTTATTTTGGATCTCCAAACTCCAGAAACCATTGATGATTCTACTGAATACTGAATTCTACTGAATTCAACTGAATAGTCATAATTTTTAACTGTTTTTATCAGTGGTCTTCTTTAGTAATTAATGAGAAAATCCATTTTAATTTTATTACTTAACCAACAAATGGCAAACCAGGTAAAATGGTATGACTGAGTATGTCATGCCCTTTTATGGAAAAAAACACCCACATGGTATTATTGACTATGTACTCTACAGACCTCACCACATCTCTCTCTCTCTCTCTTGTGTGTTTGCGTGTGTGTTCGTATGTAGGGATCGTGGTGGAGGACTGCCTGCTTCTCCTGCTGAACCTGTTAAAGAACAACAGCTCCAATCAGAATTTTTTTAAGGAGGGTTCATTTATACAAAGAATGAAGCAGTGGTTTCAGCTCGGAGAAGAGGGTGGAGGATGGTCTGCCCAGAAAGTTACCAACCTTCATTTGATGCTGCAGGTATACACACAAACACACACTTCAGGGGTGATTTTAATAGAATTTACCTCTCTTAAATATTAGTGTTTAAGATATTAGTTTTACATTTTAATAGGTTTGTAATAGAATATTATGATGTACTGATGTTTGTATGATGTACTGATTTACAGTGTAAATATTTAACTGATTACAAGATAAGTCAGAGTTTGTCTTTACAGCTGGTGAGGGTGATGGTTTCCCCTGTAAATTCTCCGGGAGCAACTGCGAGCTGTCAGAAATCTATGTTTCAGTGCGGCCTATTACAGCAGCTATGTACGATCCTGATGGCTACTGGAGTCCCTGCTGATATTCTCACAGAGGTACATTCTCAGACACTGGTTCACATGCTGTATATACACAAGCTTAGGGCAGAAATAGGAAAATATAAATATAAAATCGGATGTGTAATTTAGTAGTTAAGCATTGTTTTGAAATTATTTAGATGATAAAATGAATTATATACTTAACAAAGTACGTTCTCCTAAATTATCAATGACCATCTTGGTTGCTAAATAACTCATTACATTTTCAGAAGAAGCATATTTCGGTTATTGTTTTTATTTATTATTTGTCTGCCTTTTCTGTACAGACTATTAATACAGTGTCAGAGGTGATCCGTGGCTCACAGGTTAATCAGGATTACTTTGCATCTGTAAACGCTCCATCAACCCCCCCACGGTGAGCATACTACACATATGCACACAAAACAACATACACTTTACGTGGGCAGCTGCATTGTTGAAGGACACATTGCAAGAGTCCAGCAGTACATTTAGAGGTGCTTTCAGACCAAACATATCTAGGTGCAAATTCGAGAGGAAATATCTATAAATTACTCCCCATTCTCTGTGTACTTTTAAGAACTTTTTGTTTACAGGAGTCTGCTTTAGAGTAGACACACTTATTTTCTAGAAATTCTATTTCAGCTTTTTAATTATGTTTTGCATTACATTGTTTTTAAAAAAGAGTAAATAAAAATTTTATTCTATTTTACTATTTTATTTTGAAGCTTGAAATTGTAAAGCTTTAATAGCAATATTTAAAAGAGCCCATTTACGCACCGGATGTTACTGTACCAATCAGTGTATACTTGCGCAAATTGTGGTTCTTCTGTGCCTACCCTGTAGAAAGACCTACAAAAATTCTAAGAATTATTCACTTGTGCAAAATGTTTTTTTTTTAATTCAACACATAGAACTATGATTTGAAGTTTTTCTAAAATATTAATAGATAATGTTTTATAGCACTGTGCAGGAACTAGGGGATTCTTAAAATACATTTAAGTAGTAAAGTGTGTGTGTGTGTTTGTCTTGCAGACCAGCGATTGTTGTGTTACTGATGTCAATGGTGAATGAGCGACAGCCATTTGTCCTGCGATGTGCTGTTCTGTACTGCTTCCAGTGTTTTCTTTATAAGAATCATAAAGGACAGGCAGAAATAGTCTCCACCCTCCTTCCCTCTACTATAGATGGTACTTACCCTTCATCTCTCTTCTGTTTCTTCCTCTTCACACTTATGTCTTCTACTGTAAATACACTTTAAACTTTTACACTTGTTTGTATTTGTAGCTCAGTCAATCTCAGCAGGACAGTTACTGTGTGGTGGTTTGTTCTCGGCCGACTCTCTTTCTAACTGGTGTGCATCTGTGGCATTGGCTCATGCCCTGCACGATAATTCCAACCAGAAAGAGCAACTCTTGAGGGTCCAGCTTGCCACCAGTCTTGGTAAACCCCCCATCTCCCTCCTACAGCAGTGCACCAACATCCTGTCCCAGGTACACAGTCACACATACACGTGTGCACTTTCTTTAATTAAAACTTGGGTTTTAATCTTTCACTCACAGAGAGATGAAGGTGAAACTCTGGATTTGTTATAACAGTGAGTTTAGAGAAAGGTGTATTTACTGGATAAATTTTAAAACAAAAATGCTTTGTTCTTTTTGACATGATTGCAGCAAATATAAGTAAGGCAGATGTTGTACATGTACAGTATCTGATAATTTCAAGGCTTTATTATAACTTACACAGAGAAGATTCTTCACTTGAAATTTTACATTGTATATTTCAGGGTGATAAAATCAACCGAAAGGTAAGGAGTGTGTGGATTTGTGTATGGGTGTGTGTTGGCAGAGTTCCCCTGCTCTGATGAACTGTACCAGGGTGCTCGTGCTTTGTTTACTTTCTGGCAGTTGCTGTGTGGTGTATTTTTACTGACCATCTTTTTAATGTTTAAACTTTCTTTGTTTTTAAGCTTTGTTACTGTTGATACAGTGGTGTGTTTCAATTCTGCTTGATTTGTTCTTTCATCATCATAATTGATCTTTGGTTGTTTTAAAATTAAATTATTAGTTTCAGTCCTAAAGTCAATACTTTAGAGGTAACCAAAAAACTAATATTGTGGAGTATGACTTTTTAAAGTCTTTTAGAACACTGTACTATTTCTAATTGCTGTTAGCTGTATGTTTCAAGTTGAGATTCTTTGGTGTAAAGTACTGGTTAGAGAACTCCATTGAGTACACACTATTCTTTGATATTTTCAACATTACTTTGGCTTTTTGATTTAACTTAAAAAAGAATTTAATAAAGTTCAGCAACAAGATATGCATTAGACCACAATTTTAATACCAGACTATCATTAATGAAAAGTAATAAAAATTAATTTATTCCTATTGACTCCTGCGTATATTTGCTTAAGTTGATTTTTTTGTATTAGAAGGTGATGAAGTCTTGTTGCAGCATTGAAACACACTTTGCAGTGTCAGCACGTTCTTTCACTTCCTGTGCTCTAGGTGGCAGCGTTCTAGGAGCTAATAACCCTCACAACCTTACTTCCTCTTTCTGGTTTATAGATGGTTGGAACTAATATGTATAATAATTTTGTGTTTCTTATTTGTTATGGGTTTGTGTTGTCACCACTGAAGACCAAATCAGAGAAGGTGAAGATAATATTTTAACTTTTTAGGGAAAAAAACCTTAATATAGTTGAAATTTTGGCAGGGTGGTATATCTCATTAAAAAAAAATTTTTATAAAGATATTTGAATTTAACTTCTTTATCAGTCCATCTAGCCCATTAACATTTGCCCTAACATACTAGATGTTGATATTTGATCAATTGGTTTATATCATAAATTTCTTTCTTCTGGTCAGGTTAAAATGTAAAAGCAGCTTTATTGTTTTGCTTTGCAGTAGACGGTTGTGGAGTTAGTACTAACTACAAGTTCTTTACTTATTCTACCATAAGTGTGTTTGCATATATGCATATAACTCGTGTGATTGTGTGTGCAGGGCAGTAAGGTGCAAACTAGGGTGGGGCTTCTTATGCTGCTGTGCACTTGGATAAGCAACTGCCCAATCGCAGTCACTCACTTTCTGCACAACCAAGAGAATGTCCCATTCGTATCCTTTCAGTTCTTATTGTTTGCATGTGCTTCATGTGTGTTTGTTTGACAAAATGTACATATATGTTCCTTAACCCCTCTGGGACTTCAGCTGACTGCACAGATATCAGAGAACTTGGGAGAAGATGAACGCTTGGTGCAAGGTCTCTGCGCTTTGCTGCTGGGAATCTGTATCTACTATAATGACAACTCACTGGAAAACTACACCAAGTACTGCTTAGAATCTTTCCCCCATTCTTCTCACACACAATTCATACCTATTGTATCAGTAGATCATAATGATGATAACAATAATAATTTATTATTAATACTGTGTGAAATGTATGTAAATAAAGTTTGGTGTGTTTAAGGGAGAAGCTGAAGCAGCTGATAGAGAAGCGAATTGGGAAAGAGAACTTTGTGGAGAAGCTCAGTTTCATCACCAAACATGAGCTGTACTCTCGAGCTGCTCAAAAACCACAACCGACATTCTCTACACCTGAACACATGCTCTTTGACCATGAGTTTACCAAGTTGGTCAAAGAACTCGAGGGTGAGTTCAGAGTGACTCCTGAGTGATTTGAAATCTTTTGGTTTGATTTATGTTCTCTTTTATATCAGATTCCTTAAGTCGTTATGTTTTTTATATATGGACAATATTGTTCTTCATTTATTAGATATTTCACTAATATAGCTCTTTGCGGCATCCATATGTTTAAAAACTTGGCCTTTCTCCAAGGGTGATATTATAAATTATACAGCTGCCTTAAATGGTTGTTTCACAACACCTGATTATTTCAGTGTTCCAAAACATTCTTAAAATGTATTGGAAATATCAGTTTCATTTGAATGTGTATCTTTTGAAAAAAATGGCGCTAATAAACAGCTATTTGTGGTTTAGGAAAAAAATAATTTACAAATGAATTCTGCTTGTCTTTACTTTTTTCTTCGTTCACCCAGGTGTGATAACAAAGGCAGTACACAAGTCGAGTGAGGAGGAAAAGAAGGAGGAGGAGGTGAAAAAAACTCTGGAGCAGCATGACAGTATTGTCACTCAGTACAAAGAACTGATTAGAGAACAGGTTGGTATGCATCAGCTGCTTCAGTACTCCTGTTCCCTTAATTTTAAAAGCATTTTTAGCATTTAAAGTTAGACCAGGAATCTACTTGCACCTTTTGCAAGGCATGATACTCATTGCTATCTTAAACTTAACCAACAGTCTATTTTCATAACTTCCACCTGCATAGTTTAAATAGCAACGATGTTTGCAAACAAGTTTAAGTTTTCTTTATTTATATATAGCTTTTTGCTAAAGAACATAGTCTCAAAGCAGCCTTACAGTGTTCCATGTCTGAACCCCCAAAAAGCAAGGAAATGGCAAGACAAAAACTCCCTGGTTTTGTTGGAAAGAAACCTTGAAAGGACCGAGGCTCTGTTGGTGACCCATTCTTCTTGAGCACCCGTGCAACATTAACAGTGCAGGACACCCATGCACAGATTTTGCAGTGATCATGTGTCTATTTTCCAAAATATGAAAAAATTAATCAGTTCAATGAGGCCACCATAGCAGGACTGCAATGCCACTAGTCCAAAAGAAATACAGGTTCTGTTCAGTAATTGTCATTGCTGCAGTGCTCTGGCAGCATTATGGATGAGGAGCTGGTGATGCCCCCAAGAAAAACAGATAAGAGTTAGAGCAGTTAATTATTAAATGTCACTGCATTTGCATAGAGAATGTGGAATTACTTTTTATTCTCAATTTGAAATTGAATACCTCATGAACCAATGCATTAAGTCCCAAGTTATTCAACCATAGGTAAATACCTTAAATAAAATGTGTTTTTGGCTGATACAAATTACAACATGACCAACTTTTTAATAGTAAATCAGAACAAAAGCTTTACTATTAACAGACCTGTAACAGACTGAGGGCATCTGATGTAGTGGAGAAATTAATAGTTTAAAAAATGTAAAATTTATGGCATTTAGTTTAGTGCATGTACTTGCTATACCTGTAATTAATCCAGACAGTAAAGTCTCTTAAATATATATATATATATATATATATATATATATATATATATATATATATATATATATATATATATATATTTTTTTTTTTTTTTCTTTTTCTTTGAGGGCAGGATGCACAGATAAATGAATTAAAGCAGCAGGTAGCATTTTTAACATCTGACAAAGAGCAAATGGAAGGCACAATCACACAGCAGCTCTCTCAGATCCAACAACACAAAGACCAGTACAACATCCTCAAACTTAAACTAGGTAAGACAAATGTACACCTCAATTCTCTCTCTTTGTCACTTCTCACACACACACACTAAACAGTTTATACAATTACTATAACATGCAATATCTTCCTTTAACTTCTTACTCTGTATTATTGTGTTGTTTCCTCACCCTCTCTGCCTTTCTCTCTGTTAATCTCTCTCACCCTCTGGTTTCTTTCTGGATCTATTTTTTTTTTTTTACAAATTTTCTTTGTCACTTTTTGTAGGTAAGGATGGATCCAGTTCTCAGGTAGATGTTCAGGTGAATGGGGTTCAGTTAGAGGAGCTTAGCACACTCAGAGAAGAGCTGGAGGAGTTACGTCGACAACACGCACAGCTGCAGACAGAACTTGCTGAGAAGGATTCCCTCATCAACTCTGTGGTGTGTGTGTGTTGTGTTGGTGCAATGTGTAGCTCTGTGCATGGCTAGTTACAATGAGTTTGAGTTTGTTTCTGTGTGTGCCTCTCTCTCTCTCTCTCTGCACATCTCTCTCACTCTTCGTGTCTGAATTTTTTCCTACTGTCTCTTTTGCTGTTACCATTTTTCTACGTAACTATCTTCTTCGTATCTTCTACGTACACAAACAAATGTCCATTCTGTGTTGAATCTGCATGTCTTCAATGTGCGTAATATGGTTTTCTCCATTTGCTCCAGTTGCTTTCCACATTCCAAATACATGATGATTGGTAAATTGCCCCATGACTGTAATGTTTGTCTGGAAATATCTACTGATTCTTCTTCAACGTTTAATTTAATGAGCTTAACCCTCATTATTTTAGTCTCTTTCTCTCTCTCTCTCTCTCTCTCTCTCTCACTTTTAATTATACCAAACGTTATTAGAGAATTCCACTTCATCACAAGGCAAACACATTCATACCTAGTGACAATTTAGAATCTTAGTTTACCTACAAGCATGTTTTCAGACAGTGACAGGAAATATCTGGGCAAATCCCACACAGACATGGGAAGAACATGCAAGCTTTGAGGATGGGCAATATCATGTGTATTGAACTGTGAAATAGATGTTAATGCTTTTTGTTTATCTTCTTATTGTGTAGTTAGCATTTCTAGTCCTTTCTAGTTAGGTATTTGAAGGTTTCATTTAGGAAGAGGGTAGTTGTATAATGAACTCTGTTGTGTGTTTTTGTGATTCAAAGCAGAAAGCAGAGGGTGTGCCCTCAGTCAACATGACAGAAAATACAGAACTAATAAAGGTAAATCGACTGAGTGAGCTAATGTCTAAACTCCCATGTCTTCATGACTGCGGACACAGATAATAATTATGATTTACAGATTTCCAAATCAGAATTGTCTTAATATAAACCATTGTTTACTTAAAAGTACCTTGGTATTTATGTTTTGTTATGTCTCAATAATATGCACTGCTTCTACTACCTATTTTGGTGTATGAGTACTTGATGTGTTTTCGTTACAGGAAGTGAAGACTCTGAGGGAGCAGGTTCAGAATCAGAACATTGAAATAACCACACTGCAAACGGAGAGAGAGGAGCTGCAAAGGAGAATCCAGACTGTGGTGAGATAATCTACTTGGATCCTTTAGAAAGGGGTGTAAATTCACCTAGAAACACAATCACTGCATTTGACTTGCATTGTACAGATTCCTTCATGTGTATTTAACTGTGTGTCTCTTGTGCAGAATGCTGCAGGAGATGAAGATGTCCCAGATGCAGCTAATCTCACCGAAGTGAAAAAGAGACTGTCTGCACAAACTGCTGAAACACAACGACTTCAGGTCAATCTTTCACTTTCTCTCACACAATCCAAAATTTGAATCATATCACATCAGCATAACACACACCTTTACTCGATGTTCAAAGTATATGAAAATCAGACACTGACATGATATTTGATATATTTAATGGCCTTCAAACAAAAGCACACACAGAAATTTATAAAATATCCTATACTCACAGGACTGAGAACCCAGTTTTAAAGCCTAATATTAACTCGGAGCTATTTAGAAAGCCAATAAGATGCATTACTTTCATGTGTATTGACGTGTGTGTATGTATGTATGTATGAGGTTCAAGTTGTTTAATAGTTAATCATAAAGTATACAGTATATGTTCATTGAGCACAATTTTATGAATGTATATAATTACTGTAACATTACCATGCTGTATCCTCAACACATCATCATATGCTGCTGATATGGCACCAAACACAAACAAAATCATCATCATCTATCGTACTTAACTGTATGTATATTTGTGTTTTAGGAGGAGGTGCAAAGATTAGCGGAGCACAGGGTCCAGATGGAAAAGGAGCTAGCTACAGCAAACAGCACAGTGGCTATTCTGCAGCAGGAGAAAAGTAAACTTCAGCAGGAAGTTGGTGAGTCGAAGAAGGAACAGGATGATTTGCTAATGCTGCTGGCTGATCAGGATCAGAAGATTCTCTCCCTCAAACAAAGACTCAAGGACCTGGGACAGACGGTAGCCTTATTTTATTTATAAATGTATAAATATTTGAATAACCTATATGACCTATAACTGACTACTGAATGTCTACACAGCTGACATGTTTGCTGTATTTACAAAAAACTTTTAGTTAATCACTGTGTTTCTTTAAAATTAATGTATGTATGCACAAAAAGAGAACATGTGAGAGAAAAAGTGCAAGTGTGCTCTGGTTTGTTCAGCACAATTGCTCTGTTCTTTTCTTTAGAGCATTAGTTAGCTCAGTGATTAGATGTTTGCGCTGTCAATCTGAAGAGTGGAAGTGTAAATCTCAAGTCTAATGAAATTACAACATTTTGACACCATAAGCCTTATTGCTCCATAAAGCATCATGACTGACCCTATAATCATAACCCAATTATTAAATTGAAAGACTTGTAATTCGTTTTGAATAACTGCTTCTGCAAAATGACCTAATGCAATGTACTTTTTCTGTAGTAATGAAAGGAGCATCATCAAATATTCATTCATTCATTATCTCCCGCTTATCCTCTATTAGGGTCGCGGTGGGGTTCCCCATGCCCATCCAGAGGAGAACGTCTCGGGCGCTGGGCAGATAGACCCAGGACAGGGCGCCAATCCATCGCTGGGCACACACTCACTCACACAAACACACTCTATAGGGGGCAATTTAGAGAATTCAATTGACATGATCCATGTTTTTGGACTGTGGGAGGAAACCGGAGAACCCGGAGGAAACCCACACGGACACGGGGAGAACATGGAAACTCCACCAAGATGGGGATTCGAACCGGGAATCCCTAGCGCTGAGAGGCGAACGTGCTAACCACTAAGCCAACGTGCCGCCCGCATCATCAAATACATATTTTTATTTGTTGAACTGAAAGTGGAAGCCAATCATCATGCACAATATTCAGTACAATCCTACTTTTTCAAGGGCATAATCAGTAAGTTGTATAATGTGCATATAATTTGTCATTCCCCCTAAATAATAGGCTACATCTATAATTGCATAATGCAACACAAGAAAATTAACATTGAAAAAAAATGGGGGGAAAAAATTATGCCTCCAAGTGGATAAAAATGGAATGATGTCATTGCTATTTCACCTCTAATGTATATTTTTTCACCATTTTGGAACATGACAATTCAGGAGTGCAGAGCCTGTAATGTAGCACTCAAAATAAACTTATTGAAAAATTTATGTATTCACACCTGCAGTTCTTTGTTTCCATTTTCAGTTCTTTAAGCAAAATTGTAATTTTTTTTATTGTTATTATTATTATTATTATTCATTCATTATCTCCCGCTTATCCTCTATTAGGGTCACGGTGGGGTTCCCCATGCCCCATGCCCCTGGGGCAGATAGACCCAGGACAGGGCGCCAATCCATCGCTGGGCACACACTCACTCACACAGACACACTCTATATGGGGCAATTTGGAGAATTCAATTAACTTGATCCATGTTTTTGGACTGTGGGAGGAAACCGGAGAACCCGGAGGAAACCCACGCAGACACGGGGAGAACATGAAAACTTCACCCAGATGGGGATTCGAACCGGGAATCCCTAGCGCTGAGAGGCGAACGTGCTAACCACTAAGCCACCGTGCCGCCTTTTATTATTATATATATTTTATTTCATGATTTAAAAAATTACAATTTTGCTTAAAGAACTGAAAATGGAAATTACAATTATAATGTATTTATTTTTAAAACATGTCAAAATATAAACTAAATTACTATCAGGTTACATTGATGTACTTTAAAAAGTTACCAAACATTGGCATAGTAAACTTTATCTAATAATTAATTAGAAGCAAATTTATAAGTATTAAAATCACCAAATTAGCCCCAGACTGCTGAGGGTTTATGTTCATGGTTTTAGAATATGATGATGTGTATGCCCAAGAAGTAGATCATCATTTTAGAAGTAGATTCATATTTAAAGTTAACCTGTACATCTCATCACTCTGCAGATCGAGGATGAAGATGATCTGGATGCAAGAGACCCGACTGATGATGATGATGATGAAGAAGAAGGGGAGGAGGAAGATGATGAATAGAGACATAGAATTAATATGAATGGAGACAAGCAGACGTGTTAAAATCCTTTACCCTGACACTAATGAGAGCAGGAAGAACTGTGCTCTGAATCTAGATCATTCTATGACTTCTGTTCATTTAATCTGTTCTGTTCATTTCACTTGCAATCACTTTTTACTCCAAGTTTGTTTTCTAAAAGTCATTTGAGAGAACAGATGTATTATTAAAATGCTAATATTGCAAACAGTAAATGGAAGCTAGGAACAATTGATTAGCATGCTATTGCTTGAGTATTTGCTTTTTTATTATTATTTTTGCAGTTGAAAGAGTCTAGCATTGTACAAACAACTAATTCTGCTGAAATAATGTTGCTAATCATAAATGCAGATAATCAGCCATGTCTTAGCAGGATTAGCATTATAAACTGAGCCAAAAGACTACACCAAACCACAAGCAGTCGGATCAACACTGATCAAACTCGGTTTACACTAAAATTAAACCATCAGACTCATCCAGCTTTAAAATTCAGTCAACACATCTATATGAAGCAAAACTTAACCTCTAGGGCTATAGATCAGCGTCAGCCTTGAAAACATAAACATTCAAATGGACACTCAAGCAAAACCCTATTCATTACATCGATCACATCGACAATTAAAGACAGTTTTTACATATCAGCGATAACTATCCACACAACAAAACAACACCAATTGCTTCATGCACAATAAATCTCATGCACCAGCAGCTTTTTTAAAGTTTAACTAGCATTACAATATCTGACAACTCAAAGTATCGTATTTACATCAAAAGCTCACATTTTAGTTCTCACACTGGAAAACTTACAAGAACATCTTAATCTGCACACACTTTGAAAAAAAATCCTGCTTTCAAGCCATGTAATCTCTAAACACTGTATACTATCAACAAAATACTTGTATTTGCCGTTAAGATATCTATATAAAAGTATTAAATAATCCTCTGCTGGATACCAGGCCAATGTGGGCTCCTGTGTAAGAATAAAGTTACCAAAAAAAGCCTATAACCTCATTTTACAAAATCTCATTTTACACTTATATACTTACCACTCTCTAAAATAAATATATAAACAAAGCATGAAAAATGAAACCCAAAAATTACCTGAAATAACACCGACTATAAAACATTTTTAGTACATACTGAATCAGATAATATAAGATAAGATAGACCTTTATTTGTCGCACAATAGGGAAATTCACAAAATCTGCCAAGTAGTCGTAATGGAGATTTCATTCTAACAATGACAGGAGACGAAGCACCAACTCATCAACCTTTACATCTGATCTCGAACAACAAAGTCTTTACTAATTAATTGCCTTACTCACAACCCCACAAGGCAAACATTCTACTTGGAAAAAAATAAGACTTCAAAACATCACCTCCAGTTTCAGACTTAAGGTACTTAATATAAACATTACTGTTTAACATGATTTGTAATCAATAAACACATTTAACATAATGCCAAAGTATGCCATACATGAAGCCAAATTTTAGCTAACATGGCAATAAACACTAGATTTATTATTAGAATCAGTAGCATGTTTTATCTTTTTGTTGTTAGTAGAATGTGCAGTGGCCCAGTGTTAAGTGCTTTTGTCTCACAAGGTTCTTTCTGTGGTTTGTATGTTCTCCTAGTTTCTGTGTAAGTTTCTCCCATGGTCTCCTCTTATGATATGTTATGTTGTGTTAATAGGTGAATTTTTGATACAAAAATGACCTCAGGTGTGAATGTATGTGAATGTTCTATTCACATGTGTGATGGACAAAAGACATTTCTCTCTGTGCATGCTCCCAATTCCTGATTGGATATCCTCTGGAAATTCCAGTCTTCTTCTATGAAGACATTTTTAAGTATGATGAGCAACTTTGAACAATAAATGAGAGAATCTTAAAGGAGATCCTTTCATCTAAATAAAAATAAAATCAGGCAAATCATTTAATCTCTATAGCATAATACAAGCATCGGCTTAAGTGCAAAATAATTATACAATTATTGTTAAATGTAAAAAAAAACTGTGGGCATAACTCATTATAGCATTGTCATTTTAACAATTACGAAAATTTAAGTTAGTATTGGTGATTTTTGTGTGGTATCTGCATGTCCTGCTCTTACCTGCATACATTTCCTTCATTAATCCAGACACCCTGTCTGACCTAATTCAGATTTAGAATTTTCCTATAGGGGAATTAGCCAGTGTGGCACCCAGAAGATACAATACAATATACAACATGGTAGTGTACAATAAAGTCCATGTAGCTCTACTGTCACCTTTGCCTTCATCTTTTAATTAAGGAGTAGGTTTAAAGTCTGTGAGTTTTACAGTTGCACTATCCAGTCAGGCTTTTTTTTTTCAGGCAACTTTTACTGTTTTTCATCCTGATAAAACGTACTTTATACTTACCATGACTCATATTTAAATATGTAGTGTTCATGTGTGGTATGCACAAAGCGATTTATTAATGTAACGTTGATAAACAATATAGTTGATAACAATAGTTTTATTTGTATTTTTTAGAACCGTGCATAATATTCGAGACAAAACAATGCAAGGTGGTTTGAAACTGCAGGGTGAAATCTACATCCAGCAGAGGGAGTGCTTACGTTAAAATGTTTCAATTCTAACATCGCTGTAGTAGATTTAAGTGCAATGTCCTCTAAGGCTCTGTGAACTTCTTTAAAAGCTAAATATTCTTATTTAGAGCTAATTAAAAAATGTATATATATCCAGGTTCGAAACCCGCTGTGGGTGATGTTTCCTGCGGGTTCTCCGGTTTTCTCCCAAAGCACACTCCAAAAACATGGATTCAAGGTAAACTGGCTGCTATTAAAATAGAGCAGCCAGTTCCCCTATATAATGTATGTGTGTGTGTGTGAGGGAGAGAGAGAGAGAGAGAGAGAGAGAGAGAGATACCCTAATATAGGATTGAGATAAAATGAAAATGAATCCAAATCAACCTGGCCCTTTGTGAAAAGTAATTATCTAAATATAATAACTGGAAAGGTTAACCACTGCCCCATGCCCCCCTCCCCCATGACCCAGGTATAGGATTAAGTGGGAGATAAAGGCTGTATTTTTGAACATACAATGGTTTCTATATTGTTATTTCTATGTCCTGCTTAATTATGACTTTTCACTTTATAGCATAAACGATTTAATTGAATCTGAAAATGGGGCTATAGCACTGAGCTATCCACTGTTTATATTACCATAATGGTTTTGTTTATAGCTGCAGCGCATAAATGTGCTGATTTTATGCACAGAAAGAACACAGGTATCTACATTATTCACTATTCATTATTTATAACAGTCAGGGTTATTTATACGGGGTGTTTAATGATTTATATATGCAGCGACATTACTATTACAAAAGAAAGAATGCGGCTGGAATCTTAAACATGTTTATGAATAACTAATGTACAGTTGATGTTATTCAGTTCATTTAGAGCAGTGCTCTGTTGAATCCTGCAGTTAGTTTTGAGGGCGTCACGACGGCGGAACCTGTGTTCGAAATCAAACCGCGTGCACTAGACTCAAATTCTCCATTACTTGGCGAAAACAGCTGTTTTATAAACCATAACTAAAATCCGAGAGCTGTGATCGTACCGTAAAAATGTGTTATGCACTATTTCGTGGATAGGCAGCCGTTTTGGATCCGCTCGTTATGAAGTGATTATTTCTGTTTGCACCCGTTTTCAGCGAGGGTTACAAATGAATCTGTTTATTACTCGAATTCTCAAATTAGGGAGTCGATTCGGAGCCGACGCTTCATATACAAAATACATCACAGCGTTGACTAAAAAGAAGGGCTGTATTGTGTTTTTAACGTTTAAAATTAAACAAAATTCGTCGTGGGGTGTTCCTCATGCCCATCCAGGGGAGAAAATGTTCTAACCACTAAGCCACTGTGCCACTCTGTATATACTTCTTATATAATTATACAAATTACAATCAAATAGATTTCAATACATTCATTCATTCATTATCTCCCGCTTATCCTCTATTAGGGTCGCGGTGGGGTTCCCCATGCCCATTCAGGGGAGAACGTCTCGGGCGCTGGGCAGATAGACCCAGGACAGGGCGCCAATCCATCGCTGGGCAGATTTCAGTACAATATACAATAATATAAATACACTTATTTACCAATTTCACCTACCACATGGACGCACATTGTAGGTTTACAGATTAAACTATGTTCCCTATTAGAATTGATGACATACACATAGAATGTGAAACACATACTTTGTAGTTCTGCATTAGTCAGTCTGTGTCTCTACATATTTTATTAGTCCCTTTACTCTGTTCTCTAATAGTCAGAACCACAGCATGAACACCACGGAGCAGGTATTCTTTTGGTAGTGGATGATACTTAGCACTACAGCATCGATGATGTGGTGGTGGTGCTTGAGTGTTTGCTGAGCTGGTATGATTGAATCAGATATGGCAGTGCGGCTGAAGTTATTTTTATCACCTAGGTGTTAGTTATGATCTGTAAATAATCAAAAAACGTCCAGACACCATGATCCTCTAGGCAGCATCATGTAAGACCATTAACCAACACAAACTGTACAACAGCATTTAAGCTTCTTTCTCTGATTTTACATCTGGAGCAATAAGGTAGAAGTGTAATGAAAGGCACAGTCATTTAAAAAGGCCCAGGGGCACTGCTGTATCTGATCTATATCTGTATCTCTATCTACTGTATATGTTTATTAGAAAATGTCAAACGCACAACACTATACAATGGCTATCAATCGATACTGGATCAGTGTGTAAGAAGCTCTTATGTAATCACAGGTCACACCACTGTTGTATGCAGCTGGGAGTGCTTATCGAAGAATACGGGCGGAAAAAGAAGGCAGGGCGTAGACAGAGTAAGCCAACACCTCCTCCACCACCTCCTCCTCCTCCTCCTGTAGCAGCAGCTCGTCTCCTGGCATCACCACTCCCTCAGTCCCGCAGCTCTCAGCCACATGGCCTGCTGATTACTGCTGCCAGTTCCAGCGCTGCTTTTATTTATTACTACGGCGCTGTTCTGCCATCAGCTTTCACATAAACACAGACACGCGAGGGGGCGCAGAACGAACCTCCTGTCCTGAATGCAAACACTCGCACTGCAGCCGAAAAGCTGACAGGGGAGTCCCGGGGAGTGTTGATCCTCTCACCTGAGCACCAGAGCTGGGAAAGGTGAGTCCGCTGAAATATTATAATGCGAACTAAAGAGGAAGAGCAAAAAGACACAGAGGGTGTAACAAGAGATACAATGGTTACTGCATCATAAAACATTCCAAAATTACAGAAAAGAGTGAGAAATAAAGGTAGACGGGAAAGCTAAGCGACACTGGTGTATGTGTGATAGAGTTTTATAGGCGAAAGACGCTTAGAAAGTGAGATAATATCTTTACGTCTAATGTGTATAAACTTTAAGTCTCTTCTGTATAGACACATTGGGTTGATAATTGAAGCTCCAGCAGTAATAGATTTTTACTGTTGGGCCCTTAAGCAAATCCCTTAACTCAGAAGTACCTGGACTGTATGCTGTCATGCCTTTGTAGCTTGTCTTTAGATAAATGATGTAAATACTAATGATGTAAAATAGCATTAGGCATGGAAAGTATTTTTTTTAAAGTGGGATAGGTAATAGGCGTGAGACATCTAAGATGAATGTAATGGTGAATTAAATGAGAAAAATTAGAGGGTGGAGCAGGTGTGGTGTATTTTTAATAAAGTAATATGCTTAAGGAGGATTAGAATTGAGGTTAATGTGAAGAAGGAAATACGGTTATATAAATAAAGTGAGTAGCGAAAATTTGTGGACTGTCTATGTCTTTTGAAGATTTGGAGAATGAATAATATAAATGTTAACATGTTAAATTAACAGACTTTTTTTAAACATATGCTGGTTTTGCTGGGGTGGAGGTGGAAGAGGGGACTCCAGTGGCTACTACATATCAATGACTTGTATTAAACTGAGTCACTGGTGCATAGTAAGGTGACTACATACATTTGACCATGCACTTACCATGACTGTCTGTACGAATGTGTTTAAATGAATTGGTGTTATGGTGCATGACAAGCTCTGTGGCACTGCAGAAGTGTGTGCACCCCTAAGCTGTGGACACTCGCTATGTGGGTAAACAAGTTATGCATGGTTTTGCATGTGAATTTGTGAAAGAGACATCAGCATTTTAAAAAATTAAACTTGCAACTTTTGATTGATTTGTCCACATGGTATTACGATCAGATATTATAACTAACTCACCAAGTGTACACAGCATTGCAAAATACATTATTAATCCATTAAAACATGGGCAATGGAATATAAAAAGTTATTGAAAATGCAAATATAAATTTATTTCTCATGACAACATCAAGAGGCTTTTAGTATACAGATAGGAATCTCCTCCATTGTTCAGGTGGAATTTTAGTTTGTTTTCTCAAACAAATCTTGAAGATTGTGGTCGGTGCTTCTGAGTAACAGTTAGTTCCTTACACAAATATACTTTTGGCTCGGCTATTCAATCCAACATCACCTTTCTCCTCAGTGGAGCCCACAGAGTATTTGATTACTTTCTGCAACTCTTCCTCAATCCTTCTTTGCTCTTTAGATTAACGTATGGGATATTTTCTGTCTGCCTTATCACTATTCCTCTGTGTAGTTCTTGTGTGTGATCTAGTGATATGCTGTCCACTTGCAAACAACTGGTCTTAGTGGTGCTTTAAGAATCTCTGTGTTGAATTTGATGTTTTAATTTGCACGAGACTTAACAATATTACAGACTGCAATTTTTTAAATAATATTGTATAATAATATTGCAATAGGCGGCACGGTGGCTTAGTGGTTAGCACGTTCGCCTCTCAGCGCTAGGGATTCCCGGTTGGAATCCCCATCTGGGTGGAGTTTCCATGTTCTCCCCGTGTCTGCGTGGGTTTTCTCCGGGTTCTCCGGTTTCCTCCCACAGTCCAAAAACATGGATCAAGTCAATTGAATTCTCCAAATTGCCCCCTATAGAGTGTGTTTGTGTGAGTGAGTGTGTGCCCAGCGATGGATTGGCGCCCTGTCCTGGGTCTATCTGCCCAGCGCCCGAGACGTTCTCCCCTGGATGGGCATGGGGAACCCCACCGCGACCCTAATAGAGGATAAAGCGGGAGATAACGAATGAATGAATTAATTAATTAATATTGCAATATTAATTATATTGTAATGTTGTTAAGTGTCATGCAAAGTATATAAAGGATGCTTCATCAGCAGCACCTCAGAGTTATAGGTACTGTAAGCCTTTACAATTTTGGTATGTTTTAAATAACTGCCTTGCAGTTTTTTTTTCCTTCAAAGTTTCTTCCCTTAAGAAAGTCTTCCATGCCCCAGACACTCCCACTTTTATTTGCAGACAATTGTTTTTATGTTTTTCTTATCTACTGATTGCACAATTTTTGGTTTTGCTTTTCATGTTTATTCTTGGCATTAAGACACTGTACAATAGATAACAAGGATAGTTGTCCTGCAAAAAAAACTTTAGCTCTTTATGTCCTTATCGAGTGTTTTAAAACTTGCAAATAAGCTCTCTGTATGAACTTGTAAAGCATTTCATGCACACAGGTATTTTTTTTCTTTTTGGTTGATGATTCAGTTTGTTATCCCCCCCCCCCCAACATTTTTTAGCCACCACTGTATGAGCATTATTTTGTGTGTGTGTGTGTGTGTGTGTGTGTGTATATGTAATGTAGACTTTATTCAGATACCTAATGAGTCATAAACTCTGAATCTACATTGCAGGTTTCAGTACTATTAATATTTGGCTCAGATTTGTTCACTTAATTTATAGAGTTAAATCAGGATTTTATACACATTTATTATTAGTATTGGAATACGATCTACATGTTCAGTATCTTTGTAAATCCACACATCCAGAAACTGATGTATCCAAACCCAAACATTTCACTTCATTCCACAGCATGCTAAAATTTATATGAAACTTTGTTGTCTTTTAGGTCTTTGTTGTCACGTTAGAATATTGTTTTGCTTTTAGCCTAGCATGTAAGAGTCTCTGTCTTTGTTTTTTTTCTCCATCAGCTACAGTTTGCTTAACCTGCATTTGTTAGGTTGTTAGTATGATTTAGATATTGATTTGAACAAGACACTGTAACAGATAATATATTAATAAATATGTTACAAGATCAGACTTTTAAGAAAAAATACTGTACATAAAACTTTTAAAAAATCAGTGGTTCAGTTTTAAAATGTAAAGATTGTGTATGAGTGTTTGTATGTACGTGTGTGTCTATGTACATGTGCAAGTACATTTTGTGTGTGAGTACGTGTTTGAGTACGTGTGTGTACGTATGCACATGTATGTATATGTACGTGAGTGTGTCCGTGTGTGTGTGTGTTTGTGTGTGTGTGTGTGTTATACAGTAGACTAGGATTGTGGTTGCCAGGTATCAAAGTCCTGTGGGTGTGGCAGTGTTAAAATTTTTCTCTCTCTCCTGCACTTTGTGTGCGCTCATCTCATTTTCCACTTCCTACACAGTATTACACACACACACACACACACACACAAACACAATTTAAATCATTGCAGTATTGGTTGTATTTGCCTTAATGTAGCTTTTTATTGGTTGATATCTTTTATAAGGAATTTTTATTGTTGGATCTATACTTCTATGTCAGTGAATGTGAAAGTCATTTAAAAGTCTTAGTGGAGTATGCTGTATATAGCAAAAGCAGTTAATGTCTAGAGAGCTATTTTTTGTTACACTGTAAATGCTACCACTGATCTCTGATGCATTCTATGGTTTATTTTTTGATTTGTAAATTGGATGTTGAAACTTCCATGTACATTTGGATTTAATTTAGTATTTTGTTTTACCTTGTGCAGTTTTGCAAGTGTGTGTGTGTGTCTTCTTGTTAAATATAAAAGAGAGAAACACAAATTGCTCCTTGTTTGTACATGCATATAACAAATCCATTTAACTATGTATAATTCTTACATAAAAACATAGTATGATGTCCAGAGTACATATAGTATCAATTCTGAAGAAGTGAAATCTGTAGGTAACAGGACAATATCACATAGATGTTTTTGGAATCTAAACTGCGAGATGATGTCTTTGCACAACTGGACATTAGATAGATTCTACACTTGGGAGCAGGCGTCTGACTAACAGATTTTATGGCTTATGTCTTATAAATTCAAGGTTGCAATGCATTCTTGAATTGGGCATTTAATGAGTTAGACTAAAACAGTTAAAAGTAGTATAACTTTGGTTGGTTTGACTTTGGTTCACATTAATATATGCACTTGTCATGCCATCAATATCATTTACTCAAGGACTAGCCACTTATCGCCATAGTTTTGCCAGAGCGTGTGATGATTTTTCCTGTAATTAATTGATCATTGATTCTTGAATGTGGTACATAGTCTATAAACCTTTACAGGGTTCCAAAGTGTAAGTATGTCAAATGTCGTGATAATCGAAGCAACAGTGTGGATTTTTATATGGAACACACACACACACACACACACACACACACACACACAGACTTTCACCCTTATTTATAAGATTTGTTTTTAAATAAAGTCTGTAATTTTTATTTGGTCATAAACATTAATCTTTGACCTGTAAGTTCAGGAGTGTCCTATATTAAATTTGTTTTTAAACACTTAAACTTTACTTTAGGTACCTTAAAATTATAATTTTTAAATCATAGTGCACTTTATAACAAATGCAACAGTGCTAAGCTTTTCTGAAACACCTGGTTAGTTGTGCCTCGGGGGATAGACTGCTAATGTGTCATATCTCTGTAAAGGTGAAGACTTGGGGTGTACAGGTGTGTTGGTGATGTGTTCTAGTGGGGGTTGGGCCATTGGGTGAGCTCACCTGATCATGTATGAGTACTGGAATTCTAAAGCACAGCATGAGCTTAATCTAAGCTGCAGAAGTACACAATAAAATGGATTAGAGATGAAGTCATGATGAGATAATATTATTCCTGCAGCAGCCAGCATGCATGTCCCAACTATTACCTACTCAATATTCTCCTCATTTACAGGCTTTGTAACCGCTCACAGTGTGGGAGCATGAAGAGACAGTGTAGGAACCTGTACAATATCATTTAAACTATTTTATTTTCACCATCTATGAATTATTATAAAGTAATATTTAAATACTTAAAAAGGCAGTAGTTCATTTATTCATTAATTATATTCCTCTTAATCTTCCATCCAGTGGAGAATGTTTTGGGAGCTGGGCAGATATACCCTGGACAGGGCAACAGTCTATCGCTGGGCGAAGGCAGTAGCTACTGTATTAAACTTTTTTAAAGCAACTGTTTACATTGAGTTTAGACCAGGCATTGAGTTTAACTCATCACAATGAAATCTTACTATTACCTGTGCCATAACATAGAGATAATAAATTATTGAAAGAAAAAATGTATTTCATAAAACATTTAGGAAAAAAATTAAAATATATAGAATCAAAAAAGCCTAAAGCATGAAAAATACTGAAAGAAGGAATAAACTAAGGACAACTTTGTTAGCAATTACAGATTAAGGTCAATTCCTGTACAGAACGGAAAAAAGACAGATCTCTAATGTTATTAAGATATCATTGTTGGGTAGGCCTTTGGATTACAGTAAGATACAGAAAGCCTGCACACTTCTATTAATGCCTATAACTTTTCCCACATTTAATGTGAAATTCTGTTGTAATAAAAAACAAACTTAAAAAATACATAAATAACCAGAAATTTGGTTGAACATCTTTTTTTCTTTTCAAGAAAAAAAATACATATGTACTATGTACTACTGATTTACTGTTGTGTTGTTGTCACATTTCTTCTTGTCTCAAACACATTCTCACAATATCTCATTTACATCCCATTTACAAATACTTCTATATCCCTTGTATCCCAAAATTTTCATGTCTCAGTGCAAATCACAATGTTGCAAAGTTGAGAATCTCAGTGTTACAAAGTTGTGTTGTATAAGCAATATATTTTTATATATAAATGTATAAACATACCATATTTAAATGTGATATTTAGAACGGCTTTGTGTAGTATAATATTCACACTAATACAGGGATTACACTCACAGAGTTGTCTCCCACTCAGTGCTCTCTGACTGCACACTAATGCACCACTGTTTGAAAACAAAAACACTTTTCACATAGTCTTTTACTATTGAGTAGATTAACATTGACACTCTATTTACTGATGACTAATGAACAGTACTATACAGTACAGTACTAGACTTGCAAATAAACCTGAAGTAATATATTTGGTACTTGAAGTGGAACATTTGGTACTAGAAAGATCAGCAAAATAAATAGATTATTTGTTACTGCAACAAAAACACACTTTAGGAACTCAGTTTACAGTACTAGTGATAATAAAAGCAGCCATGTGGTTTGTGTAGCAGTACCTGTTTGCAAAGATTGTTGTAGCTAAGCAGGGGATGTAGTTTCCTAGTATATTTGTAGCTAAAAGTTTTTTATATGGTATTTTAGTTATTGAGTTAATGTTGAATTATAAATAGCATGAACTAAACAGCTGGAGTTCAGCAAGCACAAATTCTATCTATTATTCATAGTTTGTGTGATGGACACACCCATGCCAGCTCTGCCTATACTGCTGTAAAGCTTTAGTTCTGATACTGTATAGTTTAAGGACAGCATTTTATTTACTACTAACAGTGATGGTAGAATGTTTATGATGCTACATCGTATGTAGAATTGGGTCTGATGTTTGGAGCATGTCTGTAATGCGCTGACATTGATGACTGATGTTTCCGCACAGGTCAGGAGGAAATTTGGTCCACTCTTCTTGGCAAAACATCTCTGATTCTTAAAGATTTTGAGGCTGTCGCTTGGCATCTCTGAGTGTTAGCTCCCTCCATAAGTTTTAGAGGGGATTAAGGTCTGGAGACAGATACAGAAACTAATACCTGCAGTGTTTTTGCCTGTTTAGTATATATGCAGATTATTTATGCCTATGGACATTGATGCTATCTACCCACCCCAACCTCTTTTTCACTGTGTCCACTGTCTTTTGATCCCTCCCTGACCTCTCGAGCAGGTGCTATTGTTCTACTGTATTACCTGGTTGAGATAAATGTCCTGATATTTTCCTTTCAAAGCATTAGACCTTACCCAGGAGCTGAAAAACAAGTTCATGATACCACCACCACTATGTCTCATAGATGTGAAAAGATACTCATCCTGAAATGCAGGTTTTTCTTCCCCCGAACATAATGTATATTTTATAAAAACAGATCTTTTCTATCTTATCTATCCAAAAATATTTTTCCCAGTAGTTTTATAATTTGTCCATGTGATGTTTAATAAGATGTGAAAAGATTAGAAGCTTTCTTTTTGCAATCATGGCATTCTATTGTTGTTCTCCTCTGTGTTTTTATTAACATATTATCAATAATAACAGTGAATGATGGATACATTCAATATATGCACACTCTTTGTCACGCTACCAGAGGAAACGCAGGAAGCGTGAAGTTTTCAGCAAATAAACAAGTCTTTATTGCATAGGCAATAATCAATGCAGTCAATAGTCCGAAATGAGCAAACAGAGGTAAAGCGTCGGTAATGACGTCACCGGCCGTCGGAGGTGAACACGAGGGAAATGGAGTCTGTGATCCTTCACCTGCTCACAGGTAAACCGTCCTAGAAAACAACAACGATCATAGCGGCAAAAGGTGAGTACGAGGCGAGAGCCAAACGAACAGAAACACCATAGCATACGCACGTAACCAGAAAACTCTGCAGTGGTGGATCCGTGACGCCGGCTTAAATAGAGTTCCCGCTAATGAGGTGCACCTGATCTAGTAATCAGGAGAGGAAGAGCACTGATTGGTGGAAGGTGCATCAGGTGTAGCAGTGGGTGTGTGTGGCGGTGAGGTAGGCGGAGCAGTGGAAGTGGGTGTGTGTGTGACACTCTCGACTTCATTGCGATTTTGTGAATTTACAATAATTTCTTAAATTACATTAATTAATTAATTACATTAATTTCTTAAATTAACATCTTCAATCTAAACTGAGATGGGTGTGGTCTTTAATTTCCTTAATTTGTACATGATCTATCTTACTGTGTCTTACATTAAGTTTTGTAATTTTTAAAAAATAATTTTTATTAGGTTCTTAAATCCAGATTTAAATTATTTTTTAATTTTGCCACTCAGTAAACCAAATCACTAAAAGTAATATGTTTGTGTCATTAAAATATATCTAATAATGTTTTATTTGGTATTGACACAGTAATTCTAAAAAAATTCAAATATCCACTTTTGTGTACTAGTGTACTTCCCTGGGTGTTTGCATAAATGTTATTGTTTTTGCAACAAGCTGGTGTACTTATGCTTTTTTGCTGTTTGTGTAAATTTCTGATTTTCACTGTGTTCTTTTTTTTATACATACTGTAATTAGGGCTGCACCTAATTTTTTTTCGATTAATCTAACGATAATTTTTTTGATTAGTCGATTAATCTAAAAACTATCACTCTAATGTGATTGTGTTTGGAATTAAAATAACTCCTTTCAAATAATGAAAAAAGGGCGGCACGGTGGCTTAGTGATTAGCACGTTCGCCTCTCAGCACTAGGAATTTCCGGTTCGAATCCCCATCTGGGTGGAGTTTCCATGTTCTCGCCGTGTCCGCGTGGGTTTCCTCTGGGTTCTCCGGTTTCCTCCCACAGTCCAAAAACATGGATGTAGAGTGTGTATGTGTGTGAGTGTGTGCCCAGCGCTAGATTGGCGCCCTGTGCTGGGTGCATCTGCCCAGCGCCCGAAACGTTCTCCCCTGAATGGGCATTGGGAACCCCACCGCGACCCTGATATAGGATAAAGCGGAAGATAATGAATAAATGAATGAATAAAATAATGAAAAGTAAAGTAATGTTGAAATATTTTCTTTAATCATACACAGTGCTCTTAAGGTCTCTATTATAACACAAACAGCGTTTGTGAGTCTTTTACTATTACCGAAATGTGTTATTAAATCACCAGTTAACGAGTAGGTTCTTGGTGGAAAAAAAAAGCACTTACTGTACATTGAGGCATATATGACAAGACATTTTATGAACAATATGTTGACTATATATTTTTTGTTGATTATATACAAGCACAGACATTCAAATTTATCTGAGTGCGAGATGAAAACATGCATGAGGTATTAAGATCTACACAGGACAACGATGCACGTGTAATAATGGAAATGTTTTAAATGTGTTAAAATTCTTAAAATAAAATGCTGAGATAAAAAAAAAAGTAAACCAAATCTATGTTGTTGGTTTGCTGCCATGTGGGTGTTTTGCTGTGCTGTTGTGAAAAGCCATTTCCACTTTGCAAATCTGACAGAGCACCACACTGCCGTGTTTCTTTGTGAAGTGTTCCCACACTTTAGATGCACACAGGCAATTTTTAGATGCACACGGGCAATGCTGTGCTCTGAATAAATCCATCTTTTTGGTAGGGCGCACCGATGCAAGTTATGCAAATCGACATAATCAATTATGTCCACGTAGTCGATATGTTGCCCCAGCGCTATAAATAATATAATCTTCTTCAAAGTAAAGTATTCACACCATTGGCTCTTATGCAAAGTCACTGATTTTTTTGTGTTTTAAGGTCATTGCATCATGGCTGTGATGCTCTGACCTCAATTTTATTTGATGTTAAACTAATTACTTGTCCCCTTGACTCCATCCCATATCACCTCATCCAGTCCATTTCTTCCTCCATTACACCAGCACTTACACACCTCATCAACTCCTCTTGCACCACTCGTACTTCAGATTTGAAACAGGTTAAACTGCTGCTTAAAAACAATGCTCAACCCAAATCGATATCAAAGCTACAGGCCTGTATCACTTGTGTGGAATGTGTGGTATGTGTGGTATTTGTGTGTAAAATAAGCATAGTGATGTCCATGATAGACACACAGGTGTCTGTGGCATTATCAGCATTTAAAGCTGTTTTAATGCTGTTGCTGTTAAATCATATCTTAATTTGTTCTATTTAATTTATTTTTTATTTTTATTCATTTTATGTAGTTAATAGAAAAGACAATATGTATCAAGGTTTCTTGCACAGAATCTTTCCAGTTGGTCTGATTTTAGGCATGGTTGTTTGCTTTCTAAGTTTTTTCTTAAAACTGCCAAAGAAACCTTTCATTCATCCATCTTTATTCTGCTGAACCTCTGCAACTTTTGATACAGTGAATCATCAGATTTTACCATTCATTCTATCTTAACTTGGCATCTCTAAAATGGCACTTAAATGGTTTTGACCCAATCTAACAGGAAGGACATTTAACGTCCATGGTTTCACTTAGCATTGTTATGCTGATGACATTCAGCTTCAAATGTCTTTTGCCCCTGAAGACACCACAATCTCTAGTCAGATATCTGCTGCCTCATCGACATATCTGTTTGGAAGAAGGTTTTAAATTAAATTAAGATTTAAATTTGAAAACTGAGTTACTCATAATTCCAACAAAATTCTCAACTCATCACGACCTAAACCTCCAAATTGATGGCTTTAAATTTTATCCAGCTGGCTCTGTCCATTACCTTGGTTTCATAATTGACACAAAGCATAATATCTTCGATCAGGTCACAAAAACTTCACAATAACAGGAACATCAGACCACTTTTGACTGAACAGGGTACTTAGTTTTTAGTCTAAGTAAGAAATAGATCATACAATTATTATATATTTTATCACTTCTGTTATTTTTATTTGTTTTCTGTCTGTTTTTTTAATCCAATGTATCAATGAAGCATTTCTTTCACTGTTAACAGACAGTTATGCTAATGCTGCTGACTAGTTAGTAATCAGGACCTAGTCTTTGCACAGAACTTTATAATGCTTCTAAAGACGTAATGATTCTCAATGAATAGAATATTTTAGCTGTTGTAGATAGGATTCAATATGTCATGGCAGAAAATGAAAATTCCATATTGTAAGGCAAGTTTATTGAACTGACATTAAGCCCAGTACTATCATTATATTTTTATTTTTACACTTATGTATGATTTTGATATGGAACAGTGTAAAATGCAGAGCCTTTTTGACTGCCTAACAACAGGCACCCAGTCTAATTAAGAAGCCTTCTCGATAAATAAAAAACTGCTATGTCAGGGGTGTGTGTACTAATCGCCATGCATTTGCTCTCCTCATACACATCGCTTAACCATTGTCTAGAAATATTGAGCTTTTAATGGTTGTTTTTGGTGTTTTAGATGCAGTCATGTCAAGTGTTTATTTGCCTTAACATGTTCCATTATGGGATGTATAGTGGGAGTACAGTAAATGCTATAAAGTGCTGCTGTAGGTCATTATGGGTATTGATTTAGTGTCAGGTGTCCTGTTTGTGGTGTACCAGCAGCTGCAGTGGTTATTTCCCACCATTAGTCTCCTATTCTGTGGAATTATTGGGTAAATAGAGGCTGCAGGCTTATTTCAGGTAGCTCCATCTTTAGCTGGTAATGGAATATCTTAAAACAGTATAGTATATAACAATAAAATATAAAGTTTATTTAATTTTTTCAGACGTATAATTCAGAATTTGAATATTGATGGATTATGAGATGTTAGGATTCAAACTGTAAAATGACTTTCATGGAATACAAAATGTTTCAACTGAATAAATGTAGTTACTAGCACAAATACTAGCATTATATAGCTGCACTTTGATATTCAAACTTTAAAGCCAAAACATATTAGCAATGAAGTTTCAGGAGGTTGTTGTTCTGTTGATAATTCACACCTTTTCACATGTTTTCTCTGAGTTACATTTTTTAATCTGCTGCATCCAAGTAAAGTGTTCCCACCCATTTGTGTCTAAAATAACTTAGTGATGTCCACAATAGACACTCAGGTGACTGTGGCATTATCAGCATTTAAAGCAGTGGCCTTTCAAAAAAGTGATTAATGCTGTTGCTGTTGAATCATTTCTTCATTTGTCTTATTTGATTATTTTTTATTTTGATTCAATGTAGTTAATAGAAAAAACATCTTGCAATGAATTCTATCAGAATGTTCAATTTAATGGTTAATCTAAGCAAAGACAGATGATTGTACAAAACTAAATTGTGTTGTAGCAGATAAGTAATGTTTGATTTGACCCGTCTGAATTGTCTTCAGAAAGAAAAAATGGAATCCAGTTTGATTTCTTGACTTTGCTCATGTTCTTAAATGCTTAGAGACAAAACCTCATATAAACCCTTCTTTGTGAGTAGAGATCTGAGGCTGTTGTATCCAGGAAAGTTGTGAAACTAGTGTTTATGTATGTCCAGCAAGGATACTTTGATGTATAGTGATAATGAGACATCCACATTGACCTTATTGTGATAAAAAGCTTTTGATGTAGACAAAGGAACCTAAAGAATAAGAAGAGGTTTCTGAATTCTTTAAATATTCAGCTGTCCTATATTAAGCAACACTTAGCACCACATTCTGATTGTTGGAGTGCAATTAGTTAAAAAATACACAATAGTTTTTTTTTTTTTTTAGATATTTAAGTTGAGACATGGTACGTTGACAAAGTAACTCTGGCTGATTGTCAGTATCTCCAACCCACCAAGGGACATCCAGTTGTTTATTTGTTTAGCAAATTAATGGAAAAGAATGGCATGCAAATAGAAAGTGGCAGGAAAGAGAACCATCAACACACATGACATCACCAGCCATTATTATTTACACTATATTCATAACCACCCTGGATTTAAATTTGTTACCATTATCCTAATATAGCTGAAAATGTTAAGATCATTTTACATTATTTTGAGTTTAATAGCCATAAACTAATTCATTAACCAGTTTAACCTACCATCTTATTTTGTATATTTACGTATTTGTCCTTAATTGTTCTTATTTTGTTATTTATTTTATCACTTTGTTTATATCTCTGTCTTTCTTTTTGTATAGTATTTGCATACATCCTTTTGTCTACAATATTATGGTATTTCTTTCACATTCTAAAATTGTTATTCATCAGAGATTGGGTCCTGTTTAGACTGCTTTCCCGGGATTTTGCTCATTTAACTAACAAATACACTAATTTGTGTGTGTCTGTTGACCTTTGAAAAACAAAAGCAAATCAAACCTTGTATATGACAGTATATACTTTTAATCTTTATCCTTATATACATTAAAAAAGTTTGTAAATTCAGGCACAATCTTCTGCAAAACCAACTGACTATTTTATAACAAAAGTTACACCAAACAAACAGTTTACATGTGTACACACAGACACACACACAAACTAAGTGCTAAGTCTGCTTATTCTTTATACCTACTCTTTTTCCTTCACCAAGTCACACACGCAACAATTAACAGCTTCACACATCTGCTAATGAGGACAATTACTTTATCAGCTAAATTCAGCTATGGTTCTTCTTCCTTTTGAGCTTTGTGTTTACATATGTCTTTAATTTGGATTTCCAGCACTGCAGATTTTTTTTTCATTAGGGAATTACAACACTCACCTTAAGAAAGTACATCTTCGTCTTATGTTTATACATTGGTAATGTTTTGTTATATTAAAATTTTTAATGTATTATTAATAAAACCATAATTCAATAATATCAATAACTCAATAATAACACCTGTGGTTTTGAATTGGATGTAATGTCATGCCACACTTGTTAATGCATTGATGTGTGTCTGTATGTGTGTGTGTGTGTGTCTATGTGCATATGTGCTATATGTCCTTTTGGGGGAAGTAAATTGATGGAATTATCAATGCATTAATATGTGCTACAAGTTTAAACATTTTTCCTTATATCTCCTTACTTCTACTCATGGTGTACTGATGTACATGAATACAAAACTTTCACAAAGGCTATAACCTTTTTGACTGCTTATAAACAGCCCTGTTCTTATTATCATTGGCTTTTCTAGCGTATCCTATGTCGTATATAATTTTGTTTTTATTATTTTTTAAAATTATTTTATGGCCTAGTGTCATATGACATGGTATGAAGTGGCATTGGGTGCTAAAATATCAATACAAGAGTAAAAATAGATAAACACATTATTGAACTGATATTGGTAAAGAAATAAAGTAAAGAAATGTAGAAATGTAGAAATGTAACCTGAAACTGTATTATGCAAAGAGAAAAACAAATATCTATTTTGTGCTAAAATTCCATGATCCAGTTTTATACTTTAATATTATGGGATAAACCTTTTCCTATTGATCTTCTTATGTGGTAAAGTTTAGAGTAAAATTTCAAAATGAGCAAACTTGTAGAATTAGGACACCCAGACATGTAAGTTCTATTTAAGATTTTTTTTCATCTTAAAATACCCCCCGCCCCCACACACACACACACACACATACATGCACCTACACACGTACCTACACACGCACTTTGCATTTAATTGCAACAATTAGCACTGGTGAACAAATGGCACATGTCTCGGGAGTGCATTTTCTTACTTCTTTTTCTAAACAATAATTTTGAATATTGTTAATAATTGTTTATAATTAATATTGTTTAACCTTATTTATTGTGTATTTACAATCTTAACTGCAAAACTGCATTGAGCTTGGCTCAGACATCCAGTCTTTGTCCTAATCCACATCTGTCACTGTACTATGATTTATATTTTTAATAAGGAGTGCTGCTAATACAGTAGTTAATTAGATTTAAGTTCTATAGGAGGTCAGTGTTTAAGACCTTATATCATTTCTGTTTGGTATTTGTTAAATAAGGAACTGTTTCTACTGCAGCTCAAGAACAAAAGTATTGGGACACACCTATTATTTATTCTGGTGTTTCATTCAGTTTTATTGCCCTATATTTATGAAATAATTTCCTTAGTCATTTATTTATTAAGTTGTGGTTTTTAACTTGTGGGAACACTTTTGGGAACCTCCTTTACATACTCAAATGGACAGATCTAGGGCTACCCTTACTATAATAAGATGTTTTGTTTCTATATGGGGAACATATGGTGAACCTTTTTATATACAGTACTGATTTTAACTTAAAAAACAATTTTAAATATTCTATGACTTTGTATTTTTAAAAACTAATGAACTGTATCTATACAAAAATCTGTTCTCTGTGAAAGTTGTTAGCAATTCAATTCTCAC
Organism: Corydoras maculifer; assembly: GCA_019802435.1. Taxonomy (NCBI): domain Eukaryota; kingdom Metazoa; phylum Chordata; class Actinopteri; order Siluriformes; family Callichthyidae; genus Corydoras; species Corydoras maculifer. Next base: position 1,024,115 of record JAFMOD010000469.1, on the reverse strand, counting down.
ATTTCTGAGATTGTGAGACTGAGAGTGAGACAGAACTGTATTCATCTGTTTATTGTACCATATCATTTTCTATTTTTAAGTCCTACTACACAATAAGAATAATAATTTTGAGTATGAATTACTACAGACACGGAAGGGCATATGGAATAACTATCCACTGTTTCATTAAGTCAACAGTTTACTTTCAGTTTAAGTACCTTAGTAAAAGCCAACATTTTAGTACATCAAAAAAAGATGGAACATTTCAGTAATCTCAAAAAGAGCAAGATGCAAAAAGGGCTATAGAACTAAAAGTAAAAATCCCTTTTATAAGAAATAGCCAAATGAATAACACTTTATTACTTTAGTACCTGTCTTAACCAAGAGAAGCATACATGAATTTAAGCATTGTAAATATACCTTTTAATACATGAGAACCGAAAGATGTACAGTAAGCTTCTATAAGTTATAGATGGATAGATTATAGATAAATTAATAAGGTTCTATTAAATTGTTAATAACTTTTGTAAATTCTCAGAACTACACTATTACTGTTTATATTCAAGCCATTAATATTACATTTTCATAAATAATTTTAATATTTTATGTTTTGGGGAAAATTCCATATATAAAGTCTATCTAATTATTGTTTTGGCATGTCTACACATTTTTTAATTATGGCACATGTCAATGTTTGTCCTTAAAATCAATGTTATTATCATGTAACAGAAGTTAGTATCATAAATGAGACAGCATTTAGCATAAACTCCTATATTCGATTAGTTAAATTAATAACTCTTTCATTACGAAGTAATTAGTCGATATCAGCTGTCACAAAAAAATATTTCATTCATATTTATGGCTCTGTTGTTTTAGTTAATTTGCTTTTCTGTCATTGTCACCAAAGTTTGTCACCTTTGATCTTTTTTATTCAGTCACCCAGCTTACATATCTCCCTTTTTGTGTCTATCAATTATATTTACAGTTTTACACATAAATAATGTGTTATTGTATATGTGTTTTGTTGTGTTTCAGTAAAATAAGTTTAGGTAATATAATGGTCAATATACACTCACGGGCCACTTTATTAGGTACACCATTCTAGTAACGGGTTGGACCCCCTTTTTCCTTCCGAACTGCCTCAATTCTTTGTGGCATAGATTCAACAAGGTGCTGGAAGCATTCCTCAGAGAGTTTGGTCCATATTGACATGATGGCATCACACAGTTGCCGCAGATTTGTCGGCTGCACATCCATGATGCGAATCCCCCGTTTCATCACATCCCAAAGATGCTTTATTGGATTGAGATCTGGTGACTGTGGAGGCCATTTGAGTACAGTGAACTCATTGTCATGTTCAAGAAACCAGTCTGAGATGATTCCAGCTTTATGACATGGCGCATTATCCTGCTGAAAGTAGCCATCAGATGTTGGGTACATTGTGGTCATAAAGGGATGGACATGGTCAGCAACAATACTCCGGTAGGCTGTGGCGTTGCAACGATGCTC
>JAFMOD010000469.1:1005719-1017958 GCA_019802435.1 Corydoras maculifer | reverse complement strand
TATATATATATATATATATATATATATATATATATATATATATATATTGTGTGTGTCAACAGACAGGTAAGGTTGACCCTCATCACCCAAGAGTCTCAGGTCATAGAGGAAATGTGCTGGACATCAAATGGAATCCTTTTAATGATTTCTGCATTGCTTCCTGTTCAGAAGACACCACTGTAAATACGCATCACACAAACACACACATATACACATATTTTTACCAAGCCCTTTATTATTAATTATTAGAGTTGTGATTCTGTCATATACATATATCGATGGTATCAATTTAGTCAATTTCATTGAGTGTTTAATGAGTGTACATCTGTGTTTTAAAACAAATGCACCCAATCATAATAAAACACATACATGCAAGTTAACTCACAGTCAATAACCACAATTGCAAAATATTAAGCTGTAAATAGGCAATAAATTGCTCTATTAATGAGCAGGTAGTAAGGAAATGTTAAACTGTTTGGAGAGGATAAGCTGAAAAAAGGAAAATTTACTTGCACAGTTCCCTTGTATGCTAATATAAATCATGAAAAGATTTTAACGCTTGTTTTTTTATATCAAGCGTTAAAATCTTTTCATGATTTATATTTGCATACAAAGGAACTGTGTAAGTAAATTTTCCTTTTTTCAGCTTATCCTCTCCAAACAGTCTTTTTCTTATATCATTATTATTTTTTGTTATTTGCATTAGTGTATGGATGTATGATATCATATTCTTTATGACATATTGTTATATTCTTAAATGAAGAGGTATTTTTGCTGCATTATAAAACTGTAAGCAAATGATCGTGACTAACTTGGTGTCCAACAGTAAAAAAAAAAATTGTTGCTTGTGTAAACAACTACCTTTTGCTGCTCTCCATATTAAAGATATACATTTTCATTCGGTACAAATTGTTCTTAGTTTTAGAATTGAGACCTTGTTTACATGGAAAAACATGATTTGAAGGTTAGTGTATTAAAAATATGAAACTTATATTTTTATTCATTCTTTTAAATTATTAAAAAAAAACTTTTTAGAAGTGTGATTTATTGGACCTTGGACCTATTTTTTGTTGTTGGCCCAGGTTTACACCAACACACACATATCTTACACATCTTGCCCGCACATATGTTCATTTCATGTTCAATTTGCTGTGATGTAGTTTGTTTCATTAAATACGGTTGAATGTAAAGAAAATGAATTTGAATACATTTATATAGTGTTCCAGTTTAATGTTGTCTCATATGTAAGCAAAAAGTGTTTGGCATCAGTGTCATGTTTACTCTTATTTTGTATGTATGTGTTGTCTTTGTATGTGCAGGTGAAGGTTTGGGACATTCCTAAGCATGGTGTGATGAAGAATATTACAGTTCCATGGAAAGATCTACAAGGACACTCGCGCCGAGTTGGTCTAATTGAGTGGCACCCTACTGCCAGCAACATTTTGTTCAGTTCCAGTTATGACTATCAGGTATGCACATTCTGAACATAGACATCAGTGTAAGTATTTATTGACTTTATTATTTATTTTTACAGTGAGTTTGTGTGTGTGTGTGTGTGTGTGTGTGTGGTTGTTTGTACATGGATGTATGTTTGTGTGCGGTTTTATGCATATATGTGTGTGTGCACTTTCATGTACATGTGTGAGTGTGTTAATGTGTGTGTGTGTGCACATGCAGGTGATGGTGTGGAACTTGAACACCCCTGACCAGGTGATGAAAAATCCTGTGCGTTCTATCAGCATGCACACAGCAGTTGTCCTCTCTATGTCCTTCAATACCGATGGCAGCCGCATGGCCACTTCCTGTAAGGACAAGAAGATCCGGATCCTTGATCCACGTACAGGGACATTAGTGCAGGTCTGTGTGTGTGTGTGTGTGTGTGTGTGTGTGTTTCTTTAAAACTTGTTTACACATTCACTAGTCACTATATGTTTAAAACCTGTATAATGTTTAAAACTTATTTTAGGATAGATTTATTATTTATTTTATGAATTTATGTGCATGGTTCTGGTTTTTCAATTCATAGTAAACAAATTACACTGATACACTAAAGTTCCAAATCAAGTGTTAGTGATAGTGTGTACCTATATCTTTCTCTTTTTATTTTTGCCACTGAATCACATTTATTAATGTGATTAGTTCTTCCAGTAATCCTTCAAATTCATAGTGATAATCATATTGGTGTATATTACTGTCTTTGGGATATGTGTTGTGGTACCTAATATCTTGACCTAGAAGCAGAAGTGATCATGCACAAATAATTCTGCCTGACGTACATTGTCTTTTTATGCTATAGGCTGGTTTAGCTTTCAACATATGACTGCTTGATAGTTGATTAATTTTACCTTGCTATATTTATTCTGTTCATTTTTGCTGTGCATTTTTAAGGGACAGAGGTCATCAAGATTAGACCATTTCTATTAGTAGAGGAAATCTCTATTTTTAATGTAGTGTTTTAAAGATATCGGTACTTTATGATGGGCTTTTGATGAAACTGGAATACATCCTTGTTAATTGGTTCCTCTGTTTCTGTGTTATGTTCATTTTTTTCTTTAGGAGACTAGCACTAAACTTCACAAAGCCAGCAAGGTTATGTTTCTGGGCAACCTGAAGATGCTGTTATCAACAGGAAATTCCAGCTGGAACCATCGTCAGATTGCATTGTGGGATCAGGTAAGTTCAGTTCACTCTTAATGATGGCTTACTTCTATCTTAATTATTATGTGGCTTTATTTGATTAATTTATTTTTTTGTTCTTGTAAAAACATGAAGCAGAGTGTAAGATGATAACTGGGGTAAATGGAATAAAACAAATGTATTTAATTTAAATTAATACAGTATAAGTGTGTGTTTGTGTGTATGTGTATGTGTTATTGTGCTTATAGGAAGACCTTTCAAAACCACTGTTTTCAGAGGACTTAGATGGTTCTTCTGGTGTGCTGTTTCCTTTTTATGACCCAGACACACACATGCTTTACATCGCTGGTAAAGTGAGTATTTCAAACACTCTATTCATTTACTGTTAACTTGATTAGACACAAATGCCTTATTACACATCATACAGCACTTTTTGTTGTTGCACAGTTTGTGTTGTTCATTATTTCATTTTTCAGCATTACTTACAAGAAAATATGTATACAACACTGGTGACTGGAGATATATGATAGGCAGATTCTTTTGCTTGGTTTTATACCTTATTTTACTGTAGAACTATATAAGTTTAAAAAAAAGATGTGCATTGTGCAAATACAAACAACCGTGATCCTTCTGCTATTGTATTTTACTTAGTTTTTAATTAAATCCTGAGATATTTTTCTTTCAGTTATGCATATCTGCTGCATACTAACAGCTTTAGTGATAGTTATTTTTGTTTTAGGGCTATACGTTCACTGCTAGTGCACAGAGTCAACAAGGTGACTTTCATCAGAGATTTGGGTTCATATTGACATGATAGTGTCATGCAGTTGCTACATATTTGTCAGCTGCATCACATCACAACCCAAATATACTCTATTGGGCTGGAATGTGGTGATTGTAGAGGCTTTTTGAGTACATTAAACTTACTGTCATATTTAATAAACCTATTTGAGATGGAACATGGGACGTTGTTCTGCTAGCCTTGGTCAGAAGCAATTATTAGGTGGCTTGTGACATTTAAACAATACATAGTTGGTATCACAGGGCTCTTGGTGTGACCACTGAATGTTCTTCACACCATTACACCTCCACTAATAGCCTAAAACATTGATGAAGGTGTTTCATGTTGTTTACACTACATTATGACTCTACTATGCAAATGTAATAGCAGAAATCTAATTTCTTAAAAATGTTGTAAATTTGATGAGGACTTGAAAATAGTGGCTTCAGTTGTCAGTCAGGTATGTATACCATTAATAAAAATGTTTTATTTATTTCAAAATAAACATTTCTCTGTATAGCATCACTAAAAATAATACTGTACTATACTGAGACCTTTGTCTTAGTAAACTGGTAATAACACTCATTTGTACATTATCTTCATAATATAACAGTCTGTATAATGTATTATGTGTGTGGACATGTGCATGTGTTTGTTTATGTAGGGAGACGGAAATATCAGATATTATGAGATCAGCTCAGAGAAGCCATATGTGCACTTTCTTACTGAGTATCGCTCTCAGCTTCCACAGAAAGGAATGGGTAAGAGACACACAACCCACACATTCATGCACTTTATTTTAAGTTTGTGCATAACCACAATATGTAAGTAACATACATAAAAACACACATTATGGTGCAAGGGTGCCTGTATATATTTCACTGTTGCTTTAAATATTTTATTTTTGTCTACATTTAGGATTTGTGTAAAAATCTCTTGATATACATTAAAGTTTGAAAGGCCCACAATCTTTCAAGCAGCACTATATTTAACTATTCAGCAGTTTCTTTGCAAGAAGAAGACTATTTTATAACCACTGTACACTGGGAGCAAATAATTCTGTTGGTTTAAAGTATATCTTGTAACATTAATATTATTATTAATGTTATCATTTTATGTGGTTGATGTAGGTGTGATGCCAAAACGAGGACTGGATGTATGTTCCTGTGAGGTTTTTAGGTTTTACAGACTAGTTACAATCAAAAGTCTCATCGAGCCTTTGTCCATGATCGTCCCACGGAGGGTACGCACAATGCACACACATGCACACATACACATACACACACACACACACACACACACACACACACACACAAAATTTATATTTTCAAATGGACAATGGACAAAAGCCCATTTTCATAAATTATAAGACACTTTGAAAGATTTGAAAGGTTGTAGTAACATTGCTTTGTTAGGTTCCACAGTTGGTACAAAACTTTTCTAAAATCTGTATATAAAATCATGAAAAGAATTAGGCAGTTAAGAAATCCTTGTAACCATCAAACACTTGTCTGTATTGTTTGAGAAACCATTATAATTATCATAATGGGGCGGGTTAGCTCAGTGGTTAGGGTGTTGGGCTATCAATCTGAAGGTTGGGGGTCTAAATCCCAGGTCCACTGAAGTTACCAGTGTGGGTCCTTGAGCAAGACCCTTAACCCTCATTGCTCCAGGGATGTTGTGATTAACCCTGTGTTCACTTTGTAAGTCGCTTTGAATAAAAGCCCATGCTAAATGACCCAATTTAATTTAATTTTAATTTTAATTTAATAATGGACATTATCATACTGACACCCACATGGGGTTAGAAGTACTTTGGAAAATCACAGTCACTTAAAGTTGTCTGCTGTTTGTATGAAATACTCGTAAGAAATACAATTTTTTATATATCTGTATAATATGTATGTACACTGGAGGTCAAAATTAGAGACCATTGTATAAACACTAGATATTTTTAGAAATAATGTCATTGCTGTTCTTTAATTAAAAATAGATTACACATTATTTCTGTGTAATGTGTTCATACATTATTCTCTAATTGTAATCTCCAATATATATCTGTAATTTGATGAATGGTGGTTGACCTTTATCATTGACCTTAGCACTCTTATTCTTGCTAACACAATTGCGTCACAATCCATGTTATTCTAAATTTGTTATTTGCACAGTAAAGCAGTGTTAATATAAAAAATGCCAAGATTTAAGGTTTTTTTGTGTTTCAGTCCGAGTCATATCAAGAAGATATATATCCAATGACTGCAGGTAAACAGCCATCCATGACAGCGGAAGAGTGGCTAAGTGGTGAAAATAAAGGTATGAATGAAACAAGAGATTTTACCAGGTTTTGTGTATATAAATAATTTCAAACAGTAAACATATGTGATGTTTAAGGCCCCATTTTGTAGGTTGCCAGCATGCTTCTATACATATACTTTTACTTTCCATGTCATTTTTGTAATAATAATCTATTTGCAGTGAGAAATGAAACTATACGCCAGTAAATAGTCTGGTTACTCATACTATGTTTTTGAACAGGTCCAGTATTGGTGTCTCTAAAACCAGGCAGTAAGGCTGACCTTTGTGAGAATAAAAATGTAGAAAAGGAATTAAGTGTGAAGTCAGACATCACTTGCTCTCAGAGTCGACCGAGTCTCCAACAGTTCACCTTTGTAGAGCAAGAAAAAGAGGGTGAGAGTGCCCCGGACGCCATCACGAATGGTCAAAGGGAATACCTGCCTTCTTCTCCACCCAAAACTGAGAATGAGGTGCAAAATACACACACACACACACACACACACACACACACACATACATTATATCTGCTTATGTATAACCATATAGATGCTCTTTGTTGTGCATTTACAGACTGTAGTTAATTTCTTTGTACATCATTTCTTTATCCAAAGATGCTTGTATTTTGTGATCAGTAGCTCCGAATGTTACTTATTTAGAGGTGGATACTCAGCACTGCAGGGACACTGCTCTACGGTCTATAGATGTGTTAGTGTGTATTGTGCAGTTATAAATAGATTTAGACACTGTAGTGCTGCTGGAGTTTTTGAATCCCTTATTGTGACTTTGAAGAACCAAAGGATGAAAGGTGACTTATTCATTTTGATTTTACATCTATAACATAAACCAATTTGATAGTTGTGTCTATTGACAACCATAATGTTTAAAAACCCTGCTGTGTCTAATCCATGTATAACCATGCAATACACACATTTATTTTTACACAAAGCTGAATACAAACAGCATAATATCACACTCATGTTTTTACGCAGCACAGTGTAACTAGCAATGTCACCTTCTCGTTTATTGTTTCAGCACGCAGAATTATCCATTTACATTGATTTTGATCCAGTACTGTGCCAACCTTAACTTAAATGCCTATGATTTTGCACCCTAACAGATGGATTACAGTCTGTAATTGTAGAACACAACGCTTCTATATATTGCATTGAGCTTATAAAATAGAAAGTAAGAGTAGTGATTATAATAAAGTGGCTGATATGTACAATACTGGTGAAGGTTTTAAAATTCTGCTTAAAAAGCTGTCTATACAATCAGTCTGCATTTTTATATGACTTGTTTATATATGTTTATACACATCACTACTTACTGCACTGTTTGCTGTAACTACCGCACTTTATGTAAATAATATTATATATTGCACCTCTGGTTAGATGCTAACTACATTTCATTGCCCTATATTTGTACTCTGCACAATGACAGTAAAGTTGAATATAACATAATATAATGTAATTAATTTGCTTAGAAGCAAAAAGCTACAAACTAAATTAATACAAAAAAATCTTTATTTTACCTCTACTGTAATTTACTGTTAAAAATAAACAGTGATTAGGACACTCGAGCACTTCAGTTAATGAATGGCAGATTTGTTCATTTTTGAATTATTAGTACAGAACTCCCGATGCCATTGTAATGGACCCAGGTCCTTGCATTTTTCTGCACATATCAATTGATTGCCTTTCTTGTTCCTTTTGAGTCATAGTTCGGAGCTTTATATTTCAAAGAAAAGTATGTTTCAGGTACCCACATATCCTGCCTTTTTCATGGCTTATCATTCTACTTAAAAAAAAAACTTCATGGTTCAAGAATCATGGTTATTTGCAAAATGGTACATTTAGTAATTTTCTTATGATAGATGGTCACCATGCATTTTACTGCTATGGTCTTGGTTTGACGAAATATTTTATGGATAAACCTCTACATTTGGGCCTGAAAAACAACTATCCTTTCAGTATGGCTGATAACCACTCAGCTTTGTAATCTCTACAGCAGTTTCTGTTTTAGTTTATCAGTTTAGTTCAATCTGCCAACCTCCGATTGATTGTCAGTGTTTAGACTCAGTACATAGACTCAGTACATATTACATGGATGTTTGTGTTCATAGCTCCTGCAGGTATTCTACAAGCAGCAAGAGGAGATCCGGCGGTTGCATGAGCAGCTTGGTCAGAGAGACATTAGAATAAAGCAGCTTGAGCTGGAGATAAAAAATATCAGGAACGCACGCTGAAGACAAACACTTAATTTTATGGATATAATCATGCACTGGACCTTAAGCTGCCTAACGGATTCTGCTTTAACCTCTGTCCCTTTCTTATTGTGTCACTTTATACCTATAAACACATGTTATTATTTTAGCATCTGAGCTATGCAAGGATTTAGTGATTTTTAAATTTTTTTTATTAATGTGCCTGTTGGCTGATGCAATCATAAGTGTGTGTATGTTCTTTAATCAGGAAGAAGGGAATATTTAGGATGATTGTATAACACTGAATGTTAGATTGGAGAACTGATTAGTGAGTTGTTGTGCTGTTAAATAAGTACAGTACTGAGGAGCTCGCATTATTCTCTTTTCTATTTTTTGTTTTTTTTAATGCAGTGACAAAAAATGATGAAAGGAAATTAAAGTCTGTGAATTTGTCCAAATGTCAGAATATTTTTGTTAATGCTAAGGATTGTAATTAGATGACCACCTTTTTTTTTAATGTTTTTAACACTACATGTTTAATCAAACAACTGTTTACCCACTACTGTGTTGATGTTTGCTTTAACGCAATACTGCTTTTTTAATACAAAAAAAAGGCTTATGTGGACCCAATATCTTTGTAAAGAGTTGGGACTAGGTGCCTTGGCTCTAGTTAAGAGTAAACTCAATGATGAAGACAAAGAAGTCATTTTAACTGCCATCAAAGCATCCCAAATTGAGGCATTTTCAATTTGACAGTTTAAATATTGACTGTAAACTCTGATTGTGAACCTGTGCTTAAATTGCCAAATGACTAAAAGCATGTCTTCTAAAAATTTATGTAAAGTTCCCAAAAGGATATACTACAGACAAATCCTAATGTCTTTTAAATCTCAAAATTATTTGGTTTCAGAATCTGTGTCCAACTAGCTAAAGTGTCCACATACTTTTGGTCAGATGTTGTGAATAGATTTATAGCCATGATAGATGCTCAAGTTTGTCATCGTCATGTACTTTTAAAGGATCTGTATTATTTCTTAAAGCAAATATTAATGAAATTGTTAATAATTGGATTCTGTTTGAAAATTATTTTATAAACTATTTATTCAAAGCTGCATTGTGGAACTTTTTAATAAACTTATTAAAAATTAGACCGAAAGAGGCAATCGAGGAAAATAAAGTCTAAATGTGTTGTACAGGTTTTTCAGTTCTGTGGTGCATATTATTTGTGTTTTACGTTAAATTTTCACTTGAGCAGTGTTTGGAGTGCTTTTCTCACACCTAGATGCAGTAACACTGTTGAACCAAAGGTGCCATTCTTGTAAGTTTCAAACTGCAGCTGTAATGTTATTTCCTTTTTTATGGGTAATTAATAATTAATGGAAGTGTTTGGAACATGATAATGTGAGATGGCTAAGAGAGGACTACAGGACACATTTTTTCTCTTCAAATGTACAAAATGTATTGCTGCACTCGCACTCAGCACTCCATGTACCTTTTGGTCTGGCCGTACTGAACACTACACAGCCCTGTAAGGGCTCCTGTAAATGTCTCTTGTCAAATTTTCAACACTTAAAAAAAATTCAGTTTTAACTTTAAAGAATGGAGTAGTTAGTATAAAAGTCTAATGCTTTTTACCTTTCTCAGAGTTAATAGACTTAATCATATATAATGCATATTACAACAATTTAAAATTCTTTGTTAAAATAATGGTTTCTGTGTTAAATGTATAATTTAACTTTAGCATACAGATATATTTTGGATAATTGCAGCAGATAATCCAGTGAAGATGGTAAGTCTCCTTCACTGTTGAACTATTTCAGATGTTGTTTAATTTCATTACCTAAATCACATGCACCTAATTTTTGTTAAATCAGAGCACTCCGGCACCTCTAGTGGTGTAAAAGTGTAAGCACTATATTGTTAATGTCGGGTGTGGTGGCAATGTTCAAATCTGAAATGACACTTCGGGAGGTTTTACTGCAAGGTTCATATTGTTCAGCACTAAACCCTGTGTTTGTTTTCATTACACATTTGATTCTTTAAATACATGGCAAATATGCTGCACACACATTATATAAAAAGCCTGCAGCTTTGTCTTTGCACATTGTGTAATTTACTTTTCTTAAATGCAAAACTGTTAGACTGGTGATTAAATGCTCGTACTGTATGTTGCTTTTCTGCTGTGTATGATTCACATTGTGCTTTATGTCTTTATTTCTCTGTTTTAAATGTTTTAAAATATAACTATAGATGGTGCTATTAACAGGGGATTTACATTTGTCTGGGATGATGGCTTGCTGTATGACAACATGACATATTCTGGTCCAATGGTAAGCATAAACTATGGCAGACTTGTTTGCACATGGCAAAATGTATCAGGGATTGCATTTGGAAGATGCTGTGCATTCAGTCAATCATCAGGCACTATACTGATTTGAAATTCATAAAATTGAATTTGAAAATGTTCAGGCAGCATGGTGGCTTAGCACGTTAGCGCTAGGGATTCCCGGTATGGATGGAGTTTCCATGTTCTCCCAGTGTCCGCGTGGGTTTCTTCCGGGTTCTCCTGTTTTCTCCCACAGTCCAAAAACATGGATCAAGTCAATTGAATTCTCCAAATGACCATATTTAGAGTGTGTCTGTGTGAGTAATGTGGAAGATAACAGATCGGTGGATGAATGAAAATGGTCATAAAATTTCAGTAGGTTTTGGAACGGAACTCCTCTTTTATGGCTTTGTTTACTGGACAAAGGGCCAGGTGTGTGGAGTGCAATCGGTCTACTGTACCAACCAGACCAATGTAAATAGAAAGCCATTTCATTTGATTCTGTGTAAATATGATTAACCTGTCATGTAAAGGACAGTATAATTTATATCTGTATGTAATTTACAGAACTACAATTTTATGAATTTAAGATTAAATCCTCTACTCTGGCTCTGAAAACTGGCTGCAGGTCATGCCCTTTGTCTTCTGTTTTGATGCAATGCCCCACAGCTTTAGAAAATAATTAGAGAAACATTCCCTAAGGAAAAAAAAAAAAATATATATATATATATATATATATATATATATATATATATATATATATATATATATATATATATATATATATATATATATATACACCAGCCAATAATTAGTGATAAAACATTGTTTATTTTGTTCTTTTATTATATTTTAAGGTAAAGCTAATAAAAGTACTGTTTATTGTCTCTCAGAATACTTACCATTGAAAATGAGAGAAAGAAGGAATATTAAAATATGGAAAATAAAGTTCAGAGATTATGCAGCTTGTATAAAATGCAATTTTGCTGACCCTGTAGTAAAATATACAAATCTTTATTAGTATTTTCTATGTGCCAGCTATGGTATGTATACAGTACAACACAACAAAGCAATGAAACAGATATCAAGAAAATAAAACAGAACAAGAAGAATGAAACAGAACAATAAATACAACTATACAATATACAAGTGGGTATGATATGTCGGTGGTTTATGTAATTTAAGTTTTAGTAAAAGAAAAAAAAAAGTTCGCTCCTCAGTTAATGTATGTATAAGTATGTATAAGTAAATTAGATATAATTATTTTAAGTTAGAGTAGATCAGGGTTTTTTCGTTGTTATTTTAGCTATACATGTGCATCATATGTATACATTTTGGAGAATAATTCTGCATGAACGATTTTTACTTTGTACTATGGTAATTTTATTAACTATTGAGTAACTTTGATTTCTTTTTATGAAAATTTTAAATTAATGTATTTCTATTCACTCTTTCATTACTCAGTGCTGACTTTATTAAACAAACATCCTTTACTGCCTTATATAATCAAAAATAAAAGTAGTTATGCTTGAATACATAAATTAAACATCAAGGTTGCAAATGTTTTTTTTTACAATATAGATATGGATGTAATACTAATTTGGTTGTAGCATAATGAGTTAATTGTAGTAATTGTGAGCGGCAATAAACTGTATTCAGTTTAAGTTAAATGCAACTTGAAATGTTAAGAATCTGTTTGTCTCATAGACAAACCTATGAATGTTCGCCTGCAGCTGACTTCTCTACATTTTCTGTACAGGTAACAAAAGTTATATGTATTTCATTCATTCATTCATTATCTTCCGCTTATCCTCTATTAGGGTCGCGGTGGGGTTCCCCATGCCCATCCAGGGGAGAACGTCTCGGGCGCTGGGCAGATAGACCCAGGACAGGGCGCCAATCCATCGCTGGGCACACACTCACTCACACATACACTCTAAATTGGGCAATTTTAAGAATTCAATTAACTTGATCCATGTTTTTGGACTGTGGGAAGA
>JAFMOD010000469.1:988377-1004918 GCA_019802435.1 Corydoras maculifer | reverse complement strand
TTCATTCATTCATTATCTTCCGCTTATCCTCTATTAGGGTCGCGGTGGGGTTCCCCATGCCCATCCAGGGGAGAACGTCTCGGGCGCTGGGCAGATAGACCCAGGACAGGGCGCCAATCCATCGCTGGGCACACACTCACTCACACATACACTCTAAATTGGGCAATTTTAAGAATTCAATTAACTTGATCCATGTTTTTGGACTGTGGGAAGAAACCGGAGAACCCGGAGGAAACCCATGCAGACACGGGGAGAACATGGAAACTCCACCCAGATGGGGATTCAAACCGGGAATCCCTAGCGCTGAGAGGCGAACGTGCTAACCACTAAGCCACAGTGCCGCCTGTTATATGTATTTAAATGGTTTATATATTGGAAACAAAATGTAGCCTGTAAAACAGTCATTGCAAAACTATGTATATAACTTCCCTTAGAAAAAAACAAAGACTGTAATTTATGCATGTTTCTCCAAAATTTAGCACAAAAACTGATGTTGACTGAAGTTTTCTCTGGGTTCTCCAGTTTCCCCACAGTCCAAAAACATGGATTCAATGTAAATTAAATGCTATAAATTGTGTGCCAAGCAATAGATTGGTGCCCGGTCCTGGGTGTATCTGCCCAGAACCTGAAACATTCTCCCCTGGATGGGCATAGGGAAACCCCCCCCCCCCCCAGTAGAGAATTAAACGGAAGATAATGAATTGATGTATTGACCTAAGACTGTTTAAATGTCACTGCTAGACAACTGCACATATTATAATTAATAAGGTCTAACAAAGACATTACTAATCATTTATTTGGAGGTCGCAGTGATTACTGTGTTTACCTCACAGCAAGAAAAGCCCTGGGTTTCATTATGAGGACATGTGTGCAGAACTCAAATTTTGGAAATGTAGGACTAAATAAAATAGTTCGGCCCGCAATCAAAGACGTTTTAAATTTTGTTTCTGTGTCACAGTGATATAAGGAAAATAGCTCTTTATAAATCTAATGAAATATCATAAAGCTTAGCAGTGCATTTAAAATAAATTTTAAAAAAGTAAATTTAAAGTAAACTTCAATCGCTTTAGTTACAAATTACAAATCTACGCAAAAGACTTCATTATTGTACTCCAAATTACTCTAAGGCCTAGCTAATGACTCATTTAGCTACATATAATTTTACCAAAGGGCGGCACGGTGGCTTAGTGGTTAGCACATTCGCCTCTCAGCGCTAGGGATTCCCGGTTTGAATCCCCATCTGGGTGGAGTTTCCATGTTCTCCCCGTGTCTGCTTGGGTTTCCTCCCACAGTCCAAAAACATGGATCAAGTCAATTGAATTCTTAAAATTGCCCCATATAGTGTGTGTGTGAGTGAGTGTGTGCCCAGTGATGGATTGGCGCCCTGGGCTGGGTGTATCTGCCCAGCACCCGAGATGTTCTCCCCTGGATGGGCATAGGGAACCCCACCGCGACCCTAATAGAGGATAAAGCGGGAGATAATGAATGAATGAATAATTTTGCCAGTTACTGAATGGAATTCAGTATACAATTCATATACAATTGTCAAAATAATCCTTAATTGCTGAGAAATAAAATTTATGGGGGAAATTTTTTGATTATAATGGGATATGGCAGAGTTAAAAACATGCAGCTACATTAGGTATAAAGAATAATACATATTAATTACCAGGTTGTTACCACTGAGATTTCTATTAAAATTACTTGTACACAAACCCAAGTTTTAAAACAGTCAACACATTTGCTTTTGGGAACCAGCTGAACTTTCTTATCACATAATACACCCGATCATCCTATTTTTTTCCTAATAAAAAAAATACTAATTGTGGAAATTCTTGCTATCTTCCACTTGTAAATATTTGATGAGAATATGAAGCTCATACAAGATAGTACAACATGGCATACTGAGGTAGGTTATTTCAGATACAAAATATTGTATTACAGCAGTTTCCCCCCTCAGAATTGCACACATCAGAGGCATTTTGGATTTAGTTCAATTTGGTACTAAAACTGCCACTGCAGGTTCAGAGATTAAAGTTGTGTGGTTCCATCCAAACGACTTTAACATGTATGACACTCTTAACAGAAAGAAAATTAATATATATATTGTGATATTAGCTGTTAAAAATATACATTTTAGGTGGAATCTTTTCACTTTGAAACCGCTTTAAGAAAAAAATGTACATTTTATAAATTGTTTATATGTATTAAAAGGTAGGTTGGTGCTGGTTATCAGGTTAAAGTTCCAGTAAAGTAAGATGAGCAAAGCACAAAAAAATCATTTTATTTACAAAGTTTTGTAATTTTTTTTCTTTACGGGAAATAAAAATGTAGTTTGTGTTGCAGAACAGGTCGTCTGAAACGTTGGCTCACTCGTCACTTGGTTGCTGTAGCGACAGTCTTTCAGGAATGGTGAGGGAGGAGGATATGACATGTAAAGAAGTAACAATGGAAAGAAAATAAACAATTATTTGCCAGAATATTAAAAAAAAGCACAGTCCCAAAACTCATTAGCAGTTCCCAGAGGTCACACAATAAACACACACACACACGGTAGGCCTTAGCAGTTTAAACCCAAACATGTGGGCAGGACTTGTAGGTTAAACTCAAACAAGTTTTCTGCCTCACAGACCCCATCCATCCAGTACAAGATGGACAGAAATGAGGCAGGGAAGAGGGAAGGTTGGGCAAATGGATGAGGTAACTGAGTAAGAAATAGAGGGATAGAGATTGAAGCGGTTCGGAAGCTTATTTGGAGGTTGAATTTTACTCGTCGTCCTCATCATCCACTTCTCGCTTCCTCTTTTCTCCTTTTGTAACTTGTTCTTCATCTGAGCACACAAACAATCTCTGTTATTACATATTATAGCAATAGTAATTTGTGTAGGCAAGTCTTAATCATTATACACGTCAAAATAGTTGAACTATTTGGCACTTGCAACGTCATGCATACCTTCGTCTTCATCTTCATCGTATACATCCTCTTCTGACTTGATAAAATCACCCACCTAAAATTATAGTAGCATAGTCTGTTCACTGCTCAGGGAGGTCATTACATAGAATAACTAACCAAGTGTTCAGAAACGATAAAATGCTGTGTATGGTCTTCAAAACACCTATGATGAATAGTGAACAAAATTTTATTTATTTTTATCTATGCATGCAAATGTATACATACACCCCACCATTAAGCCTAATGAGTTCTAACGATCCTTCTATTTAAAAACTGCTAACATAAATGACATGAATTTATATAAAAAGCTTCTAGAAATTCATCTTATCTCAAATAGTACTAATCCGGTCAGGGCTTCATTAAAGTCCGATCACAAACTTAAACCTCTCTTTATAAAGCTGCAAGATTAATCCTCTATTTACTATTATTAAGATATTGTTTTAATGCTGCAGACTATGCGAGTATGACATAACTAGGCTACAGCCCACCACAGTGTTCCTTTTACAACAGTACAATACTAGTACAACAGTTAGATAAGTGTTATATTCCAATTTTTCCAATAAAAAAAATAAGGTTAAAAAAATAAATAATAATAAATAAAGTATAGTAAAAAGCTCTTTACCCCCTAAAAAGTAGTTTTTGCTATTTAAAAAAATAGAGTATTACAAAAAAAAATTTGCACAATAATTTGTGGTAAATAATTTGTTTACGTTATTTATTGCATTTTTTTCTTTTGATGCACAAACCCACCAAATACTTTGATCTATTACAGTTTAGATACCGAGTACAAACCATTTTAATTTTCTATTTCTTGTTATTAATGTTCTATTTCTTGTTGTTGTTGCTGCTCCTAAGCAAGCTAAAATGATTTATGCTGATCGAAATTAATTGTTATTTGACAATAACAACATTAACATCAGAAACACTGCAGGCTTAAATCATTGCGACCATATTAATTTACAAGAACATTATGTATAATAATTTTGCATACATTGATTTTACTTCCTCAAATTACATTTTACATCTTTGTTAAAAGTCCTTGCTTATTTCAAGTAGATCAATATCTGGCAAGTCCATGAGTTCTCCTCCTGACAACCATGTTGTTTTTTCATGTCATCAGAATCACCTGACTGTGTGATGGTCAGGTATCTCATCAATGCAGATGTCAGTTTAAATAGAACATTTTGCATTGTTGTACTGTACAATACTATATAGATTGTCAGCTTCAAAAAGAACCCGAGTGTCAATGTTATTACAACAGCGACTTCATTACAAGCAGACAAATTATTGCTTAATGTGGTCAGAACAGAGCATTTACTTTTCAGTTTAACTTTGCAGGGAGAAATTTCTGGTGTATGTACTTTTCCTTTTGCTTTAGTCAGTTTATTTTGGTTTAAATTTAATTTAGGACTAGATTAAGATTTATTATAAATGTGTTGTTCCAGTTATCTGTTTGCTAAGCCGTTTGTCCAACTGTGACATTTTTAACAATGCACACCTCTGACTGCTTCACATTAACATTATTGCATGATATAAAATACATTATTTTAATTCATGTACCATTAATGAAAATACAGATTAATATAAATACCAAGCTGATTCCAGATGAGCACTAAACCTGTATCCTGTTACTCAGCAGTTTACTTTGATTTGATTACATGGCAGAAGACCAGTTAATAAAGACTTTGATTTTTAATAAACACATTTATGAATTAAATCTTGTTTTTTTCATTATAGTGTGTTTGTTACTGTTTTATAAAATTAATACGGCACTTGAGGTTGTGCATTATTGTAAATGAATTAAGGAAAAGTGGTGGTGTTAGGCCCCACTAAATAAAATAAATATATTTTTTAACATAATGGGTCCTTAAGGAACCAGTTTTATTTTGAAATACGAGTGTGTAAACCCATATAGAATAAGTCAGTGCAGTATTTCCAATATCATGTATACTGCAATAACCTGCACATACAATAAACCAAAATTTTCCTCCTGGGACTAATAGTGTTTCTTCTAAACTAACATTATGCTATATTAAAACAGCTTATTAGGAATTAAACATTTTTTAAAAACCCACAAAGGAAAAGGAATCATTGGAATCCTTTCCGTTTTGAGCATTATTTACAGTGACAATGTAGTGCTCTTAAGTACATTATAACTCCTAGGTTCCAAATGTAAAGCAGCCATACCTCATCTTCCCCACTAACTTCATCCTCTTCATCCACCTCGTCTTCATCTAGCAAATCAAGGTCATCGTCCTCACCATCTTCCTCCTCATCTTTTGCAGCACAGCAGGCAATTCAGTATTAATGGTCATAAAGAGTGAAAAATAGGCATTTTAGAATGTAATCTTACCATCATCATCCTCCTCCTCCTCCTCATCCTCATCATCATCATCATCCACACCATCTCCCTCTGAATCAGAAGCCTCACGGTCCTCAGCGTCATATCCATCCAGGTATTTAACCTGAGGTAGAAGCTTAAAGATGCTTTCTCGATAGCCTTTTAAATTTGTCACCTCACAGTTGAAAAGGTCAAGACTCTTTAGATGGTCCAGTTTTTTCTAAACAAAGAGATTACAATTAATCTAACACACAAATTCACTGACCCCACACAAACCTGAAAATCTTCTGTACCATTTCCAGACTTAAGTGAAAATTTGCTTTTTTTTTTTTTTTATAAAGAATGATGTGCCCAGTGATGGATTGGCACCCTGTTCTAGGTGTATTTGCCCAGCGCCCGAAACGTTCTCCTCTGGATGGGCATGGAGAACCCACCCTCCCCTTGACCGGAGTATAGGATTAAGCAGAAGATAATGAATGCTTATGAATATTGTATTGTATTGTAAATATTACAATAAAACTATGTATAGTTTAATAAACACTTTAATTACTTTAACTACTGTGTCAATAATAGTCAATAAAAGGTAAAAAGAAGAAAAAGGGTATCTGTGGTAAACATTTTCAAAAATAAAGGACAACTCAGTAACACAACGAAATTGCAGTCACTTGGTTAATTTTACTACAAAATATTAGCTTTTTTGACTAACAAATGCTTAGTGCATGAAGTAACAACACACCCACAAGAAAGGTCACCCATCTTTTTACTAAATATACATACATAAAAAAAATAAATAAAAAAAAAGACTACTTTTTAAATACTTACTGTAAAATAATCAGCTACTTTGTTTTACCAGCAATAGAATTGGGATATAAATATATAAAAAAGATATAAATATAAATTTTAGGAATTGTCGAAAGTACTGTTGTAAGGTAGTTTTTTGTGTGTTTCTTTGCCTTTTTGTGTGCAGGTTTACTCAAACCTGCTATTAAATGCCATGTTACACATGCTGCACAGCGCATCTGATTGGCCAGCTCCTCAAATCCACAGGTGTGAAAATTTTTGTAATAAC
This sequence comes from Corydoras maculifer, assembly GCA_019802435.1. NCBI lineage: Eukaryota > Metazoa > Chordata > Actinopteri > Siluriformes > Callichthyidae > Corydoras > Corydoras maculifer. The sequence continues at coordinate 998,555 of JAFMOD010000469.1, read as the reverse complement.
TTGCACCGTAGCTTTCAAGAGATGCCCTATACAGTGGCCCACATGTTTTAAATCCATTTTAGTTAGGTTTAAAAAGAGAGCTGCGATTTAGACATGGCTAAATAAACTGTTTATGTAGATGCCTCTGTGTCTGTAAAGATCACACAATATAAATATAAACTGCAGTTATTCACATTACCAAGCACATGCATAGTCAAATATTATAGTTAAAAGTGTTTTATACTCTTCCACTCTACAAGGTGTTAGACAGCTAGTATTCATACTTTGAATGCAATATTATTGTAGATTTGACATAACAGGCTATTGAAGTTAAATCACATTAACCAATCCATGAGACAAACATCCTACTAATTCCTGATTATCATACTATCAGCTCAACCCTATCTAAGTGAAAAAAACTCTACTCATAAATTATTAAACTGATTATACAAAATTAACTATTCCATATATGATACGTCTCCAGATTTTCAATCATTTTATAACTTCTGTTATCAATACTAAATGGTAATCTGGGATGATTACATAAGGTAATATATTTAGATACTGTCCAGTATTAGTGTAATGTAAGTAACAAATAGAAACATTTAAGAATAACAATACAAACCAGGGGTTCCAATGTGCTGATGTCCTTTAGTTTGTTCCCACTTAGATCAAGATGGATCAGATTTGGCAGTTTCTCAGCTAAGACGTCAAGGCCAGAAGAGATTCTGTTATCACTAAGTTCCAACTGCAAAATTTAAACATGCAGCACTCAGAAATGCTCCCAAAACCCACCATGTTGGTTAATAAAACGGCGAAGAAGAAATTCTGTTTCCTACCTTTTTGAGTTTTGCAAGTTTGGGCAGGTTGGAGATGGAAATCAAACCCACGTTTATTAAACTGAGATACTCCAAATTAACAAAATCTGATGTGAGACCCTCAATCTTGCCTTCATTTGACCTGCAGCTCTCAAGGACAAGTTCTTGAACCTAAAACATAAATTAGACTTTAGCATTTTAGCCTAAAACTAGCAGAAAGAAATGGGGTATGCAAGAAAAATTTAAGTTTTGTTTATGCTATTTAGCCTATTTTGCTTCATTTTTCATATTTCAATGTTAACATGTAAATAAATTGACAAATTTACAGGATTTTATGATTTTCAGTCCTGCAACAGTGATCCAACAGTAGTTGTCACTCACCATGCCATAATTCTACATCAATCACACCCTCTGTTCTCCTACAGAATCCCTGTAAAGATGTGTAATGCATTAATAAGATCTGTACGTTATCCAATTATATCAAATACACTTGTAATGGAGGGGAATTTAATACAGATCTCTAAATAAATTCATGTGTAGTGCTGATATACAACCATATCCATATCTATTAGAAATATTATGTTTTAAATAAAAGCAATGATTACTGAAATATGCACTATAATTTTTAGCTCTGCCCAGCGATGGATTGGCGCCCTGTCCTGGGTCTATCTGCCCAGCGCCCGAGACGTTCTCCCCTGGATGGGCATGGGGAATCCCACCGCGACCCTGATAGAGGATAAGCGGGAGATAATAAATGAATGAATGAATTTTTAGCTCATAACTTGATTGTGTTAACATAATATTGCAACATAGTTTCATTTTCATCTACAAGTTGTGTTCTCAAATGAACCATATGAATAATTGAATGAACTGTTAACTGTGGGTATGGTAGCTCAGTGGTTAGGGTGTTGGGCTATCAATCAGAAGGTTGTGGGTTCAAATCCCAGGCCCACTGACGTTACCACTGTGGGTCCTCAAGCAAAGCCCATTGCTCCAGGGATGCTAACCCCAACCAAGCTGGGATATTTGTAAGTCTGTTAAATGACCAAATGTAATAAAATAGGTCGAGCCTTTTCAGTTTTTGGAAATCAAATCAAGCAGAAGTCCTTTTCTTTAAGCAGTTAATGTTATTCTGGTTTAAACAGTTTAAGTGGTTGGAAATATTAACGTTTTATAAGCCAAGAATCCTTACTGACAATCGATTCTCTATGGAGTCGACTCAAACGCCAATGGAGAATCGCTTTCTTAGCAAAGTGACAACATGGCGACAACGAGCTGCTCTGTAGCTGTAGAGACAAGTGTTGTTGTGACATAGATTGTGTAATAACTAAATAATTGCGAGTAAACGACCATTTTAAACATTTTTGTGCATTTTCGGCGATTTAATTGCGTGAGTGTCGTGTATGAAATGTAGATGATTAATGGCGGGAAAGGTAAGTTCTGAGCAGACGACCAGTCTCCAAAGAACAAAAACTTGAGGAAACAATAATAAATCGTAGAACCTAAACATTTACTTTAACCAATGGCTGCATGGATTTACACCTAAATATGTTTTAAATTATGCAATGAACACCTCGGTTTTAATCATAGCGCAGGTAAACGAGGAAATGGCACCCTGTGCTAATGTATCGATTGTAAGGGAAATTGGCTAAAACGTGGTCAATGCGTTCAAAGAATAAAGCTGAAACGTCGTCAATGCGATTAAGTATTTATTCTTTTATTTTAAAGCGTTTTATGAGTGTGGGCGCTGTGCCTTAACAGACAACATGGCCACCGCTGCTTTTCAGCGATCAGTCTAAACCAGTTCAATCCGACACATCCTGACATACTGTGGGAGGATAAAAAGTTTTTAAACGCAAACTAATGCCTTCATTGCGAAAACGTCACATTAAGTTTAAACCGTACGCCTATGAATCCACATCTAGCGAAATGAAACATTTTTACTAACACCGAGGCGTTAAAACAAGAAAAACGGACAAATGTGCGAGTAAATAACCGTAATACATCACCATCGAAATTAAGCGCATTACAAATTACAGCCACTAGTTCGGGAGTTCTACACTGTAAAAAGTTTAAACCTTTAAATAGTAGGTTCACGAATACGAGCGCTTTGCATATACTTGTGCTAAACATCATGGTTGTATATTAACGTTACACCTTGAATACCTTAGCATCCAAATGTGTAACTAAAAGTCAATAAAGCCTTATTGATTGGAGTACGCGTGCACTTACATCAGATGGTGTCCTGTTCCTCAGCTCCAAATGAATTCTTTTTTTCATATCCATTGCGCCCCGATTTAGCAAAAACACAAAGTTTGCCAAATTTTGTGTTTAACAGCGGCGTGAAGGCCCTAGAAGGCACGCATAAACCCTTCTGTAGGGTAAAAATGATCTCAACTCAAAAATACGGCAACTAAACTCTTAAGAGGGGCAGAGCAGAAAGCATGCAGCACAATCAGCGCCGGAAAAAGAAAAAAAAATCACATAAACCTCATCAGCGCCTCATGTGGCCATATTCCTGTACAACACCGAACCACTTTAGATTTGTACTTTGGGACCAGATATTTGGACATCTGATCAACATGCTATTCTCAATGGGCCTATCATAATATGAATAGTGGACCTATACCCAGTTTATTTCATTTTATACAAAAAACTCATCTGTGAAGACGCTCAAAGATAATTTTGCAGCCATGGTTCTTATCTAGAAGTGATTGAGTTGGTGGCTCTGTAAGTTAATTCATAGTAAACATGTTTGGATATTTTAAATGTTTGCCGTCATGTTATGCATGAATGAGGGAACAGGGTTGAATTTCAAATCTAGTGTTTTAATTTCAAACATGCATCTGTGCATTACACAGTGAAACTAAAACACATTCCCTATGACCAAGATGCTTTATAAAACAACAATCAGCACAGTACAACAAAGTGCATGTATACAAGAATAAATTAGTGAAATGCACACACACATGCCCAAATCATTGTGCTTTATTTAAAACGGTTTTAAAAATGATCACTGTTGCTTTTATTTCCTGAAAGTAACACGTACAGAGAAACTGCAACCTCCAGTATGGCTTTGTCCACCTTTGACTAAAATTAAATAAAGGACAAAGCTGCTGCCCCTTATTTGACTTACTTTCAGTTTATCACTTTTATCCTATTTACAAGTTTTACAGAATAATATAAAAATATTTTCAATACTGATTATACAACTATTACTACAGAGTATTTTTGTGCATTAAACTTTGTGTACACATTAGTTCATGGTTAATTACAACATTCTCTTGTTTAGGTCAAAATAAGAATGGTCACTTCCTTTCCACTGAAGAATGAGAAAATATATTTTTTAAATATGTGGCATTATTATTTTTATTTGTGGCACGGTGGCTTAGTGGTTAGCACGTTCGCCTCTCAGCGCTCAGCTCAAAAATCCCCATCTAGGTGGAGGTTCCATGTTCTCCCCGTGTCCGCGTGGGTTTCCTCCGGGTTCTCTGGTTTCCTCCCACAGTCCAAAGACATTGATCAAGTCAATTGAGTTCTCCAAATTGCCCCATATAGAGTGTGTATGTGTGTGTGTCTGTGTGAGTGAGTGTGTGCCCAGTGATGGATTGGCGCCCTCTTCTGGGTGTATCTGCCCAGCGCCTCGTTCTTCCTTGAACGTTCTCCCCTGGATGGGCATGGAGAACCCCCCCCCCCCGCGACCCTGATATAGGATAAAGCGGAAGATAATGGATGGATGGATTCTCTCTCTATTATTTTTAATAATAACATTAATCATGGCGGCACGGTGGCTTAGTGGTTAGCACGTTCGCCTCTCAGCACTAGGGATTCCCGGTTCGAATCCCCATCTGGGTGGAGTTTCCATGTTCTCCCCGTGTCTGCGTGGGTTTCCTCCGGGTTCTCCGGTTTCCTCCCACAGTCCAAAAACATGGAACAAGTTAATTGAATTCTCAAAATTGTCCCATATAGAGTGTGTCTGTGTGAGTGAGTGTGTGCCCAGCGATGGATTGGCGCCCCCCCCCCCCCCCCCCCCCCCCCCCCCCCCCCCCCCCCCCCCCCCCCCCCCCCCCCCCCCCCCCCCCCCCCCCCCCCCCCCCCCCCCCCCCCCCCCCCCCCATTAATCATTATGAGCAACATCTAACAGTTTAAGTGAAAGTTTTCATTACCAGGTGAGCGTTTTGTTATGTACGTATTCAAATACGTAGTGTATTCAAAGTCCTAAAGCATAGGTGTCAAACTCAAGGCCCTATATCCGGTCTGTAATACAATTCTATCCAGCCCACATGATCATTTTACATTGATCTATTATTATTGTTATTAATAACTCTGGATGTGTTTTTTTGGACCAGTATATTTTTAGTTGTAACTTTTGGAATTTTGACAAGAGATGTTTTTATATATAGCAGCACTGTGGCTTAGTCGTTAGCATGTTTGCATCTCAGTGCTAGAGATCCAGGTTCGAATGCCAATTTGGGTGCAGTTTCCATGTGGAGTTGCCTGTGTCCTTGGGTGTTTCCTCCAGGTTTCCTACCACAGTCCAAAAACCTGGATTGAAGGTAAATAAAATGTTCTAATGCCCCATATAGAGTGTGTCTGTGTGAGTGAGTGCCCAGTGATGGCTTGGCGCCCTGTCCTGGGTGTATCTGCCCAGCGGCCAAAATATTCTCCCCTGGATGGGCATGGGGAACCCCATTGCGACCCAGATTATTAAGCGGAGGATAATAGATGGATGGATGTTTTTATAGAGAGCAAATTATTTTAATAATCCTAATAAAGTATAATAAAGTATAATAATATTCCTGTTTGTTTTTATTCCTATTCATGTTTAGAAAACATTTACTTTTAGTGTGATCAATAAATGTTTATTCTGTTTCGCCCACTACCTAATGTGGGCTTTGAGTTTTGGCCACAGGTGTAATTGAGTTTGACACCCCTGTAAGTTTACAGAGCTGTTTTGCTTTTTAAAACCTCGGGAGTTATGAAAATCCTTCACCACCAGAGGGAACTCTGTGCATTTATTTAATGCAGCGTTCTCCAGTCTCCATTAATTGCTTTATGCTTTTCTTTCTTATAATGAATGGACGGATTGTACATTTTCTTTGCTGTTTAGGTCATAGGTCGGTAAATGTCATTTCACTTCATAGCTTTAGGTTGGGTACACTGAAATGGGTTAAAAGTTATTAACCATTTTAAGAATTACCCAAATAAGTCATCTAAAATCTATTTGCACATATAAATTTGCCTTGTCTTGGATAATTCTAGAGATTAAAAGTATATTTATACAAAAATAATGAAGATTTATGAGCTATCAAAGGTTACAGAAAGTCTAGGAAAATTTTTATTTTAACACTGTATCAAAGTTGTCATAAAATATAGATAAAATATTCATACATTCATTACCTCCCGCTTTATCCTCTATTAGGGTTGCGATGGGGTTTCCCATTCCCATCCAGGGGAGAACGTCTCGGGCGCTGGGCAGATAGACCCAGGACAGGGCGCGCAATCCATCTCTGGGCACTCACTCACTCACACAGACACACTCTATATGGGGCAATTTTGGAGAATTCAATTGACTTTATCCATGTTTTTGGACTGTGGGAGGAAACCGGAGAACCCGGACTTTATCTTTGGGATGGTGGTGGCTTTAAACAAAAAACAAATGTCTATTGTTCAATCTTAAATTTATTACAATAGAAACTAGATTTAAATTAGTGGTTTGAAGATTGAAAATGTAGATATGTATTTTATTAAAAAATGTTACAATACAAAACATGAAAGAAATGCAGGGGGAATATTTAGGGACAACATTGTGTAGGTTCTGTGTAAGAAGTGTAGGTTCTGCCGTGTAATTTGTATTTTTTGTAAAAAGAAACAAAAACGTTGCCACAGTTGCACAGATATATACAACAGTCCTCCAGAAAGTGAAAGCTTTGTGATGTGTAATGTGAAGATTGAAACACACCCACAGGAGGAGAGCAGATAAGAGAGACAAAGATGTTGAGAGTAAAAATGGAGTGATAAAATTAGATTACAATTAAACATGGATATGCACTAATGTAAACAGTGGTAAATTTATATTTATAATTGTTTTTCTGTTTTCACAAATCCTTGCAGTCTATGTGCCAGCATATTCACAGTAAAAAAGAGAGACAGGTGGGTGAGCTACATGAAAGAAACTGAGAAATTTTATTCACTCAGTTTTTTTAATAAATTCTGAATGATCTATTCAACAATTACAAAATAAGGTCCAGCAGAAGTTATTTATTTAGTGAAAAAGTAGAAAGCACAAGGTTAATGCAGACATTGCTAGAAAAATAATGTTAAAAGCAGGAATTTGTGATTAAAACCCTTAACCCTTTAGTGATCTTTGGCCTCAGCACAAATTAAAGTTTTTATTTGGATAACATGCTTTCTAATGCAATTTAAAAAAGAAAAGTCATCTGGACCATTATTGAGTGTAAAACACAGTCAATGCCATTTGTGCCAACAGCGTGACCCGCTTTTTTTTTTTTTTTTTTTTTTTAAAGTTCTCTGCCAAATACTCCACCTTTGCAAATAAGATAAGAGTGCCGTTGCACGAACTCTCCCAGCTCTGTGTTAATGTTTAGCCTGATAATGCTTCTTTTTGGGGCAGAAGGCTAGTGGTTTCTTGTTCTTCCCGTCTTATGATAGAGTGACAAAATGGAGGAGATACTTGAGAAAAATGTTGCTCTGGAAGAAAAAGTTCATGAAGATGAGCAAGGTACGATTTTTAACTACATAGCTACAGAGGCGCCGAGTTTAATATGATACATTACTGAATTATTAACTGCATGGTATGTAAATGCATGTAAATAGTTGTAACCTGTGTAGTTTTATAGAGCACTTGGGTAACGAATAGATTAATAAACAGGGAAGTAAGCCAGAACCTTTGTATTTAATCTGTGGAGGTTAAGAGGTGTGTTGTTTTTGTTTGTTTATGATTTCACTGTATTTTAGCTGTTATGTACTGTAATGATTTTGTACCTGGAAATAAATATTCTTCCAGTCAAAAAATACACAGTAGATTTGCTCATGTGTTATTTATTATGTTTACGACCCTCAAAGTAAGATATAAATATCATACAAACTGTTGTGTTAGGGCCTAGACTTATTAAGGGGTTATGTTTTTGTAACATGAGAAAAAAAATTGACCACTGATGTGTGGCATATATCTAAGGAACTCTTTTTTAGGTTCTAAAACCTAAGGTAAAATTTTATCAAAATCCTCCAACAGTGTAACTGAGTAAAATACTTTAAAATACTGAGTAAAATACTTGTTTTTTGTGGTGTTTTCATCGCATACACTCATTACCCCAGAACGAGTTCCTCCTTTAAACCTTTTACACAAAACAGGGATTCTGAATGAAGGCGCAATATTCCCGCATTGAGAAGGCTGAATAAAACGAGCTGGTGTGTGAGAGCATGTGTCTATTACTAAGCTTTCACAAAGTAACTTAACTGTACCACATGGATGAATGTGTGATGAGATAAACTTTGCTGCATTATCTGTGCAATGCAGAATGTTTAAGTGTTTAAGTGGGTCTCTAGCTAATATACTTAATGGATTGAAGCAAAGACAAATATAAGTAAAATGTAACACATTCAAATAAAAAATAAAATAATGTGTTAGAATAACAGTGTTAATAGAAATGTCATAAGAGTCACCATTATATGCCTTAGATTAATACACTTTTTAAAATAAAAATTTTCATTACATGTAAAATAAACTAACAACAACATTCTAAATGGTTTTTAGTAGTGAATAGAATGAACTGAAAGGACAGTTGGAATCAGTCTGTGTTTAAAGTGTTGTCAAATTGTGTTGCATAATAACAGCATGCAGTAACTTAATCTAATATTCATTTATATAATTAATATTATATAACATATATAGTTATAAATTATGCACAAATAAATTATTTAAAAATCATAAATTGTGATTTCCAGATTTTTTTTTTTTTTTTTTAGATTAATTCTCTAACAGTGGACATGCACCTAAAATGAAAATTTCAGACCCCTTCATGCTTTCTAAGTGGGAGAACTTAAGTCGCAGGGTGTTCAAATACTTATTTTCCTCAATGTATAATTACACACACTCATAACTATAGTATGTAGTATTTTTATTTTAACACAAAACATACATTGTAATCCAAAACATTTTCCATTAACTAAAATTTCTAAACTTAATTACATTAAAATTTTCTGTTAAACCTTGCACATTAAATAAGTCTGCTGTACCCTTACCGGACAAATTATTAACATCACTTGTATCTACACTTATTGTCCATTTATTACTTCAACTTATTATGTAAATGCCCTTTGTAGTTTTACAATGACAGACTGCAGTACATATATTTTACTACATTCTTTGTTATTTTAGAAGAATACTTTGAACTAGGTACTGTACTGTGGTGTGTAGTGATGTGCTGGTACTATTGGAGTTTTTAGCACTGTGTCTAGTATTGTGCACTTGTTCACATCTACCATATCATAAAGAAAATGTTTGTTACTGTAGTTTTTGTAATTATTTACTAATCTAAAGGTATTCAAAGCTTTTCTTTTTCCCTCCCAACAAAAACTTTTTTCATTCAGTCCCTTCATTTTAAAAAAAAACTTTTTTCCAGTTAACTTTAACTTTATTGATCTTTTTTCAAACTTGTTCTGTATTTTTCTTGTTATAAAATAAATCCATAGTACATAGTACTTGTTTGAATATTTAAATTTCACAAAAATAAAAACAGTTTTATAAAAGAGTAAGCACCACCCTGCAATTCTTTGGACACAGCCCTTTTTGAATGTTTCATCTGTTATTAGTGCTCATGGGACACTTTTGGATTATTCTCAGTGCAACTAAAACATCATCACATCAATGCCATTGCACTGCTGAGAATCAAAATCAGTCCAGTTTCAAACTTTAAATTGAATACTAGCAACTATATAATATAATCGTATTATTTGCCTGATTTTGCCTTTTGACAACATGGAAAGGACCTAGTGCTTGTTAGCTGATTACTGATGGGTGGCTAATTTCTACAAAAAACAGAAGCAATTTGGAATAAAATTACAATAATAAAGAATCCATGCTTGATGCTGCTTCTGAGAAAAGTTAAGAATATGTTAATTATTATTTTTAAAGGGGCGGCACGGTGGCTTAGTGGTTAGCACGTTCGCCTCTTAGCGCTAGGGATTCCCGGTTCGAATCCCCATCTGGGTGGAGTTTCCATGTTCTCCCCGTGTCTGCGTGGGTTTCCTCCGGGTTCTCCGGTTTCCTCCCACAGTCCAAAAACATGGATCAAGTTAATTGAATTCTCAAAAAATTGCCCCCTATAGAGTGTGTCTGTGTGAGTGAGTGTGTGCCCA
>JAFMOD010000469.1:954553-988161 GCA_019802435.1 Corydoras maculifer | reverse complement strand
TGAATGAATGAATGAATGAATGAGTGAATGAGCAAAATAGTGAAATTAGACACATTTTTAAACTAGAAAACTCTAATTACTCTAGTGCAACTTTATATTATTCTAAATATTATTTTCAAGAGCAGATTCCCAACTCCAAAAAATGGCTCTGTCAACCACTGAAATCGCCTCAGTAAAATATTTAGAAAACTTTAAGTATAGGATGGTCCTAGTGACTTTTGGCTGTGTGGAATATGGAATGCAACACATGGAGTCAACAATTTGTCACATGCATTGACAATGATCAATAGGCCACTGTTTTATTATCTTTCAGGTGGGATTAGAGGTCGGCTCCGGGATCGAGATCTTTTAAAGAAGAGAAAAGCTGAAGCAGAGGCACGAGTGACTAACCAGTGGGTTTATGGGTAAATTTATTACCTGTGCAATGTTGGCTAGGTTTGTTTTGTTCTTCTGTAAGCAGCCTGACATGGAAAATAAGGCTTATATGACAAGAAATTCTGGTTTGTAACTATTAGTTATCATTGCCTGGTTTCATTTAACTGGCATTTGTAATGGTAAAAAGCGTGTGTTTATAGCATGTGTATTATAAGACACTTTTAGCCATACATGCTGCAATAACAGAAGTGAGAGAATCATAGTGTTATTTTGTAAACCAACAGAGTCGAAAGTCGGAAGAGAGCAAAAAGGGAACCTAGCAACACTCTCAAGAAAAAAGGTAGACCAAGAAAGAACATCATCATGGAACAAGAGCCTGGAAACTCTGAGATACAGGAGCAAGAGACACCATTTGAGCCCACTAGTGTTTCATCTCTGGATTATGTCTCTGTTTCTCCCCCTGCAATAACTTCTTTTGCAGTTCAGATTTCACCACCTGCTTCTGATTCTGCCCCTACACTGCCTCCTGCTCTGGGTCTGATATCATCATCAGCCTCCGTTTCTGTTCCTGCACTGACTCCAGCTCTGATATCACCTCCAGTTTCTCTTTCAGTCCCTACGGCAGTTTCTGCTCCGATTCCTAAGCCGGGCTCTATTCTGGTGCCTGCAGCTGTATCTGTTTCTGCAGCCTCATCTGTCCCCATTCTGGCCTTAAACACTGTTTCAGCTCCAATCCCTATTCCCGTTTCTGCCACCGTAATGATTTCTGACCAGGCTTTAGCTTCTGGGCAGAATCTACCCCAAATTCCTGATGCTGTATCTACCCCAGAATATCTTTCTGGTCCTGAGACAAACCAGGACATAAAGCTCCCCAATCAAGGTTCTCAGGCATTTCTTATTGAAGATCTTGGTCCTGATGAGGATGATGACAAAGCAAGAACTCAGGATCAGCTTGGCATTAATCAAGGTCTAATTTTTTTTTATCTGACGTGAAGGCATTTATGTTTATAGTTTTCTAAAATAAGATTAAGATACAGTTAAACACCATTATGAACTTGTAGGGGACAGTCATAGGCTTGTGGTTATGGAACCAGCCATGTGACCTAAAGTTCTTTGGTTAGATTCCCGGTCCCACCAAGTACTGAAGGCTGAAGTGCTTTTGAGAAAGTCACCTAACCCCAATTCCTCCGCAGGTCTTGTATACAGGGCTGACCACTGCTCCGGATGATATGCTCACTTCACTCAGTTTGTGTATATGCGTGTTTCACTGTATAGATAGATTAAATGTGGAGGACAAATTCCTCTGTGTGTAAGCACAGTGGGCAAAATAAATCACCCCAACACAACAAATCCCTATTGAAAATATACACATACATGTGATATGTTCTATAGGGTTCATTCGATATTGATCAGTTTACTGATGTTCATGCACATCAAACCTTTTAAATCATGTCTTTACATAGCCTTGTGCATAATGCAAATACAGTAAAAACCAGAAGTTTACATACACTGTATAAAAATATACATAAAATTTATGTTTTTAAATTCACTGTTTTTAAATTAATTTAGGATCGACAAAATTATTTCTATTTGCCGAATGTTAGACCCATCAGTAATCAACTAACAAGCAGTAGGTCCTTTCCATCAAGAGGCAAGAGGCAAAATCAGTCAAATCATACGATTATATTACATAGCTGCTAGTATTTAATTTAAAGTTTGAAACTACTGATTTTGATTCTCAACAGTGCAATGACATTTATGTGATGGTGTTTTAGTTGCAGTGAGAATAATTCAAAAGTCATAGAGTTTAAAGGCAATACTACTAAATACTAAGGAAATGTATGTACACTTGTGAGTGTGTAAAAAGTCTTTAATTCTTAAAAAAAACATTCACTTTCAATATTCTGGCATTTAGCATGAAAAATAATTTAGAAAAGTACTAATTATGAAACAATTTAGTCTGATTTAACATGAGACAGTTAGAATAAATGGTTATGTGTCTTTCTGTACAGTATGTGTAAACTCAGAGGGTGCGGTAGGCCCCCTTGACCTCATTGCTCCAGGGATGTTGTAATTAACCCTGTGTTCACCTTGTAAGTCGCTTTGGAAAGAAGCGTCTGTTAAATGTTAACTCCTGTTTTCAACTATGGAAAAAAATACATTAAAAATTCAACACATTTACAAATTTATTTTTGCTGACTGGCTATTGTAAAAATATTTTACGTAAAAGATGTAAAGGTTTCTTTAAAGTAAGAACACAAGGACTAACAATTTACTTGTTTTACAGGTGGTGTTGTAGCGTTATCTCCAAGTGTAGCGGAACAGAATAAGGGATTTTTGGATTCCATTTTCGTATCGCCTCAGCATGACTCTCAACCTGGAAACATGATTTGACAATATCTCTTAAAATCTTAAATATAAACACATTATCATTTTATTCTCTGCTCAACCATTGCATTCCCCTACTTCACCCTTTTAATTCAGTGTACATGGTAACAGTGCAAATGCTTACTAAACTTTGTACTTATTATCTGACTCAGGATCAAGTGTGTATTTATTCTTCTTGAAAACAATGCCATAATATTATTTTGCTAAATAAATCACTATAAATAAATGTGAGTGCTGAGAGTTAAATGAACAAATAAAATATGCATTTGTTAGTAGATTGCACTGCTATGGTTAGAATTGTATAATAGTATAATTTTGTTATAAGTACGTTTTGAGAAATAAAGTACATTGCCAGCATTGTTAGTAGTGTTGTTGCTTTAGAGCAAGAAGGTTCTGGATTTGATTCCACATATCCATCCATTATCTTCCATTTTATCCCCTATTAGGGTTGCGGGGGGTTCCTGAATGTCTCGGGCGCTGGGCAGAAAAACCCAGGACAGGGTGCCAATCCATCGCTGGGCACACACTCACCCACGCAAACACACTCTATATGGGGCAATTTGGAGAACTCAATTGACTTTATCCATGTTTTTGGACTGTGGGACGAAACCGGAGAACCCGGAGGAAACCCACGCGGGCTGAGAGGCGAACGTGCTAACCACTAAGCCACCCTGCCGCCTTGATTCCACATAGACAGATTTTATTCTTTGTGAAGTTTGTTCTCCCTGTGGCTGCAAGTGTTTTCTTTAGGACCTCAAGTGATGTCGAATAAATTTATGATATTAAATTGTCCTAAGGTGTGAATGTTTGTCTCTATTTATTGTTTTTTGTTTGTTTGTTTGTTTTTTTGTTTTAGCATCGCGTGATTTATACAGCAGATGTCGCCAACGTGCAACAAAATTGAAAGGAAATAATTTGCAGTCATTTAAAAGCTTTAAATTTTGAAATTACAGTTCACAATGCATGCTTATGATAGAATTATCACGTATGAAAATTATAATAATGATAATATAAATTACGAGTCCTCTTGTCCAAAGTATTTAAAAAAAAAAGCTGTACATGCATACAGTAGCTCGTTCTCATTTGATAAGCACCGCCTTACTGTATTATTATTGGAGAATTTGAATTGAAACATCCAGTCGGAGTCGTGTCTTCGACTCTGAATATAAATAAACCAAACTTACGTCAGAAGGGTGGAGCTTGACTAAAAACAGGTGGAAAATAAGATAACAGGCTCAACGGTAGCTCCATTGCATGCTGCCGAACATACTACATGATCAATGATCTGTTTTAAAGCAAACACAGGTAGAGAAAAATCACTGTATGCAAACGAGGAAGCATAATGATAAACGGGTAGGAAGGTATGCTGTGTCATAAAAAAATGCACGAAGCCATAGAACAGTCAAGTGCTGGGCTAATATATTATTTAAAATCACTCCACTGAAGACTCCTTTTATATGCTTTTCTAAAAGATGAAGCCATCATCTCTGGATCTCAGGCTGTATGGTCAAAATCATGTGGTTCAATTCCTTAATCCGAGAATCTAATCGAGATCGGCAAAGAAAATTCATATGAAAATCATGAATACATGCAAACGTAGATTATTGTTCTCAAATGATAGGCAGGATCTGATTAAATGGAGTACATTACTAATATATGGAGGGAGCGAGCAAAAGCACTACAGAGGTCAGGTTTTAATTATTCATGTGTCGTATATAGGACAGCTGCTGAATCTAATCTGAAATGGCTAGACATAATCCAAGCACAGACTTTAAGCAAATACTGTGGGATAGTTAAACCATCCTGAGTTGTATCCAATCTACACAAAGGAATTTGTCCTCCACATTTAACCCATGGGTAACATACACATGGTGAGGCTCACACATGGTGAGTGCCCACGGGGCAATCGGGGTTAGGTGCCTTCCTCAAGGGCCCTTCAGCCATTGTGCTTGGTGGGACTGGGAATTGAATATGCAGTCTATACATGTAAATAGTATAGCTTCTTTTTCCATATTTGCACTGTTGACTTTATATTTGATATATTTGCTTTTTGCACTGAACTGATCAACAATGTTTAGAATTTCTATATCACATTAGCCAATTGCACTACCATCACCATTACACACTGTCATATTCTATATATATTTTACATATGTGACATACTATATATGTTTTAGCTTATCTGTATTTACCTTTTTTCATATTCTTAGCTTACCTTGAGCAATATGGAAAAGCCACTGGTTGCTCTGAATTTCCATTTGGGATAACCAAAAACTATCGAATTAATCAATCAATCTAATTAATCAATCAATCTATCTATCTATCTATTTATCTATCTATCTAATAATAATAATAACCATATATATATATATATATATATATATATATATATATATATATATATATATATATATATATATGTGTGTGTGTGTGTGTGTGTATACTTATATATATACACACACATTCATTCATTCATTATCACCCGCTTTATCCTCTATTAGGGCCGTGGTGGGAGAACGTCTCGGGCGCTGCGCAGATAGACCCAGGACCCAATCCATCGCTGGGCACACACTCACTCACTTAAGCACAACCCACGCGGACACGGGGAGAACATGGAAACTCCACCCAGATGGGAATCAGAACCGGGAATCCTTAGCGCTGAGAGGTGAACATGCTAACCACTAAGCCACCGTGCCGCATACACACACACACACACACACACACACACACACACACACACACACACACATATATATATATATATATATATATATATATATATATATATATATATATATATATATATATATATATATATATATATATATAATAATTATTATTATTATTATTATTATTCACAACCAGGAGGTCACAAAGATATTTTACTAAAATGAGTTAAAACTAGTGGAAAACAAAGTTTCAAATGCGCACATAAAGCATAAGCTACAAGAACAGTAAAAGTTATTAGAAAAAATATTTTGAATAATGCTCACTTCACATTCCGGGTCAGTAGGGGGCTGTGATGCACTTTAATTTTTATAGGCCAACCTAGAAAAACAACAAAGAAAAGCTTCAGCTCGTTAACTTTAGACGAACTGTGGACGATATACAGTTTAGATTTAAAGATTTATTTTGAAACAAGGCTTATTCCGAAGCTTTTAGTTCTGAACCCATATAAAATGTCAAATGTAACGTGTGGCTGTTCTCTAAATGTGGAGTGGCTCACGCAGCAGGTCTCAGTCATGAGGAGAGAGATCCACAACCTCAGGTACAGCACATCATTTAATATAAAAAACATAATTCTACACGTTTTTACATTTTAAATCTCTCTCCCTCTCTTTTATTTCCAAGTTTTTTGTAATTTTTTAACCAAGATTATCAGAAGAATGTTGAAAATTTCTGTAGAAAAATCTGTATTTTATATTGGAAATCTGGATAAAGCTCAGAAGAGCAGTGCATGGGGAAGGGCATAAACATTTTACAGATTTAGAAGCATTTTGCAAAAACAGAATAGATGATAGATATTCCAAACAAAACTGGAAACACTAGTTAGTGTATATATATATTTATAAAGGGAGTTTTACTCAATGCTAATATGTAGTTTGCCTTTTTGTTACTTACTTTAAATCTGTAAAAAAAATATATATATATAAATAAGTAATCATTCATACAATTCCTAGTTTGAAGGTTGTGTATTTTTTTTCTACATGCTCAGCTGTTCACATTAAAGCTGGGCATGAGTCTGCAACTGCATATGTGAAATGTCCTACATTTGACGTTAGTAATGTGTGATGAAATGTGTTTTAGGCAGCGTATGGAGAGTGAAGTTCGAGCATACAGGAAGAAGATTGAGTCTCTGCAGCATATAATGACTGAACAAGCAAGAGTGGGAAAAGAGGTGACGAGGAACAGTCCATCTTCACTAAATGCATCTGTGGTGCAGTTTTCATTGGAGAGAGGTAAGAAAAGTAATTAAAAAAATTAAGTAGAATTGTATTGAATTTTTACAATCAGAAGTAAAATATGAATATAAAATATGCTCATACTCCTGGTCTATATTCTGACTTTCTCAGGTCATATTCGCACTGAACCTATCGGATTCATTAGCTCCTGTTTTTCTCAGAAGAATGGGACACCAAGGCAACCAGGCATCAGCAGCTTATCCCGTGCCAGTCTGCAAATCCAGTCATCTGTTTTTAACAATCCTGAGCATGCGCTCGCTGGCCTGCAGCAGTACTCACATGTCTGGTGTGTGTGTTTTTCTCTGTCAGTAGTCAATATATTCATCAATTTGTGAAGACCTAAATCTTTTTGCACAGTTACTTTGTTGTTAAAAACAACTTGTCCTCATCACATGGATTCAGTTTTTGATATATATTTGGGTAATATACACATTTAGGTGGGTAGTAGTTATGGTTCAAATCTGCAAGAAATGAATGGAATGGAATGAAATGAAATGTCTATGTAATGTCCACAATACACTTTATGTAAATGTATGTGTGTGTGCTTTCATGTGAACATATGGTTGTACGTTGTTTAAGCCAATTATATATAATATAGCCATTTTTTTAGTTAACTAAAATAGTTGTGAGGTGTGTGTGTGTGTGTGTTGGAGAGAGAGAGAGAGAAAGGAAAGCACAAAAAACCCTTTGCGGGTCACTAGTCCATCACAGTGCAGACAAACACATTCAAACCTGGGGAGCAACAATGATTTAAATATTGTTTACACTTCTATCAGTTTTACAATAACACAAAACAAACAAAAAAAATGCATGCTGCATTGGTAAGTTTTTTTTGCCCAGCATTGCTGCTGATTTTCAGTAAAGCCTATTTTTTTAGCAGATATTTATTAAACATGTCCAATTTTTCTGTTATATAGAAATTATAGTTTTACTCTTTATATTTGGAGTTAATCTGTTTTTTTCCTCTTCAGGTTAATCTTTCTGTTCCACAAAAATGGTCAAATGAGTTACAAAGCTAAAGTGAAGCCTCCTCGACTAAATGGTCAGAAAGTGGGTGTTTATTCAACACGCAGTCCTCACAGGCCCAATGCCATCGGCCTCTCGCTAAGCAAGCTGGAGTACATCACAGGTTAATGCTTACTGTTTCTCAGTGAAATCTGCAATATACACTTACATGCACCTTTATTAGGTAAACCCTGCTGTTTTTACATTTATTTTCCAGTAGACCATTTAGAAATCATTTTTATTTAGAGTTTTCTAATTTACCAATGCTTAATGAGCCACTTTGCAGTATGATCTATTTGTACCTCACATTAAAAAGTATTCATTTTTTTTACTTTTTAATTAAATAATTGCTTTCTTGCACAGGTGATGTTCTTCACCTGTCAGGAGTGGATCTGATCGATGGTACGCCTATACTTGATATTAAACCTTATATCCCAGAATATGACACCCCTCTGGCTGTCATACAACCAAATGACAACATGCAGCACGATAACTCGGATGTACTAAGTGCTCTCGAAACACAGCAGGTAGAGTTTGATAAACTGGAGAAATCTTGTGACTCTGTTTCGCCTCTTGTACATGAGGACCAGCTTTGTGAGGTCACAGAAAAGTCTGACATTAACTCAGTGCTAGCAGATGTAAGGCTGTATCTCCAGCAGAAGAATGAATGCGCTAACATTGCAGCTGAACATGCGTGTGTTGAGGCCAAATCAGGAGAAGGTGAGGAAGAGAAGAGAGAACATGAAGAGCTTAGCAACATTGCTGCCTGGATAAGAAACCCTCCAGTGGGAAGTCTTAGTGTTCGATTCACACCTACTGCAGAGAAACAGCTGTCAGAATTCATGTCTCCACACAGTACAGGTGAATCAAGCACACTCATTCTGTCTTTCTGTTAATCAGCCTCTTTCTCTGTGTAAAATAATATTTTGTTTTGTGTCAAAGAACCATATACTGCAGACATCCATTTCCAAACACTTTATCTGTAAATCTAAATTCACTTTTTTTTTTATTTATACAGAATCAGTTACAAATTAGTGTTTTAAACAGAAATATGTTAGCACAGCATTATTGCACCTGCCCCAAAATAAAAAGGTTTAAGTTTGATTCCTGGATGTGAAGAACAAAGTGGAATGGTAATTCCTGTGCATGTGTGGGATTAATCCAGGGACTTTGATTTACTTCCGCCTGCTGATGGGTAAATTGGAGATACTTAATTAGATCTTTGTTGCATGTATCAGTTTTGCTCATAGCGTTGCTCTCAAATCAAACTTGTTGCCATAATAGATTGGACATTTGGTTTAAAAACCCAAATTCAATATTGAATTATTTCTGTTGTCGTGACTCCTAATGTCATAAAAGTTCTTACAAATAATACTAGGCTTTAACAGTATTTTTTAGCTTTTCCCTATGTACCTTGTCTCACGCATTTAATCTTTTCCTCTCCCTCCAACCTTCTACTACACTCATCATACTGCCACAATTACAGGAAGTAAACACATGCAGTTGTTACCATTAACCTGATCTGCTTTCGTCTCATCAAACCGTTGGGCCACAGTGTGCGTTAAATAGAAACGGAAGAAATTGGGCCATTTCACTGAATTCTGCTGCTGTGTTTTGTAGTTTATTTATAATATTTCTTACACTCTTAAGATTTGCTAAAGGCTTCACATGACTTCACACAAGTAATCAGTTGGGACTAATGGATGCTGACTTGTGTTCAATCAGATGCAAGCAGACCAAAGTTCAAGTTCTTGAATGGGCCAGATGAAGCAATCACTGCTATCCGGGGAGTTCTAGCAGCTGATCCGAGATCAACATATCGCCGAAACCGCTGCTCTGATCGTCTTTTCTTTTTCAGTCTGGACACAGCTGACGTCACCTGCTGGTTTGGGGACGGCTTTGTAGAAGTGCTTCAAGTTCGGCCTGTGCAGAATGTTTTGAATGTATTTCATCCTTAAAAACAGCTAATTAAAGCTGAGATTTCTAATTAATTCGATCTTTATTAAAATATAATATATAATTAAAGCTTTTTCTCTGTAAAATTATGATTGAGTTTGAATCCTTGCAAAACGGTACATAACGCAGCTTTAAAAAGATTTTAATACAAAACTATGTCTCTTGTATATAATAACAAATAATATTAATATATGGTCACTGCACATTTTTTCTAACATAAGAGATTAGTTAGAGCTCAGTGCTAGGGTGGCACAGTTGCCTCAAATCATCAATGTCCAATGTTCTTTCACTTCGTGGAATCAAATTTTTTTTTGTGTGTGTGTTTTATCTTCTTTAAATGTTAAATATTTTTTAAAAGTGTATATATATATATATATATATATATATATATATATATATATATATATATATATTTACAATACTGCACATATAAACTTTATAACACTTAATTTGTTGCTATTGCTATTTGTAAAATATGATATACATACAATATCTCTCTGTAATCAGTGCAAAATTTGATTATAAAAATTTATTCAACTTTCAGTTTCTTTTATAACATATATTATAATACAAAACTGGCATAGAGTTGATTTATTGCCCATAAAACTGGTAATCTGCATATACACATTGAAGTGATTTTAGAGACATAGGTTGTCTAGTTATTGCCAGGAAACATTTCCCACGAAATCTCTATTTCAGCAGGACAAGGCCAGGTCTCAAGAACGTGATTTTCTAAGTTATAAAGTGGAATAGCCTGACTGACCTACCTCTGATCTAGATCTGGTTACTGTTAAAAGTGTGCAGTGCAGCCATATATATGTTTGAAGTTAAATTTCTTTTCTTACAGATATTGAATCATTTGGATCCAAATTTTTATTTATTTTGGTAAGGGCAAAGCCATGGAGTTTATTTTTTAAACTTGAGCTTCTGTTTCTGACAGGCACAACTGTGGTATCTCTTTGATTTCCAATTACTTTAAAAAGATATGGCCTAAATTGCCAGTGGGAGGGTGTACATGAGACTTGGTCTGTCCAAGTCAAAACAAGTAGACAATTGGTCTTATTCAAGCTATATTTGTATTTTCATATGGGGTGTAACATCTGGACAGCATATGTTAGATGAGCAAGTGATAGATTTTTAGGTGGTAAGGTAATTTAGAATTTCCAGTTCATCAGGAATCGAACCATCTACATTCTTATTTTGAGGTTAATGTACACTTCACACTCTTCACACAGCTAGAAAGATATTCATTCTTTCCCTTTTTCCTCTAGTGGGGTCGGGGGGGGGGGGTATTTGGGCGTCCACATGACCATGGTGGAACGTTTTGGGCGGATACACCCAGGACAGGGTACCAATCTATCACTGGCACACACACACACATTATATGGGGCACTTCAGAGCATTCAGTTATCATTGAATCCATGTTTTTGGACTGTGTGAGCAAATCGGAGAACCTATAGGAAACCCATACGGACACAGGGTGGACATGGAACCTCCACCCAGATTGGGATTCGAACCTAGATGAAAGAGCTGAGTGGCGAACATGCTAACCACTAAGCTACCGTGCTGCCCTACAAGGATAATATCTGGTCGAATTAGTAACACTAACAAAAGTGGTTCCGAGTATTTTAAATATATTTGGTGAAGCTACAGTAAGCGCTGGGTGGCGCTGATGCACGCTACTTTATTATTGTGCATGTTACAGGAAGTCGAAGAAGCCGCTCTCGACCAATGGCGCTACAGTGGGTTTCATTTTGAACCAGTGAGTGGCGGTTGAAAACAAGTGTTAGGCGTTAGGGTTTCTGCTGTCTTACTCCGGGTAAGAGCTCAATATCCAGCTTTTGTAACATGTTAGCTGACACTTGTACGTAGAGTGCCATTTGAGACGGTTATAGAGACATGGTCGATAATTACACTGTTATTTTCCGATTTACTATTTGGTATTCTGCGCTCAGTTAAGACGCTAAAGTGTAGCAGGTTGGAAACTCGAGCTGCACTTCAAATCACATCTTTATCATTAAAAAGGTACACTTTAGTCATTCGGACAAAATGGCCCATAAAACCCTATTTATTATGTTATCCGTGGAAATATTGTAATTTGGCATCGGCTGAGCAGCTCAATCGCTGGGTATTATTATTATTATTATTATTATTATTATTTTAATTTTTTTTTTATAAAAGGCTGTGTGTACATAGTGCACTCATTACAATAACAAACGGTTACAAACATCTTACAATAATTAGAATAATAATTACAGAACAATAATTGAAAACAATAATTATTTTTTTATCGTTAACATTAACAACAGGATAGCAACGTTTACTGCATTATTTGGGCTTAACGGTAATGCATGACCCGATTCTAATAGTCACTGTTTGTTTGGCTGGAATTCAGTGTTTACTGTATGTAATGATGCGACGCATTATCTTACGTTCTGTCGTCTTTATTTCGCCATTTTATTATAAATGATAATAGCTATATCTGGTTACTAAATCTGTATTTGTTAATTACCTCACTTGTTTCTTTTGTTCAGCAGACTGAACGTATCTAAATACCGCCATGTCGACCAACAGACCACCTGTAAGTGCATGTCTTTGAAGAGCCACTAAAGGAGCGGCCTTTTTGACAGATCAGTAATTAATGTTATTTGTGTTTGTGTTTCAGTCCTTGTCGAGGTTAGACAGAACACCACTGCGTGATGTGCAGAATAAAATATCATCAGTACAACAACTTCAAAGTGTTAAAACCACCAGCCTACACAAGAACACTGCAATGGTACCTCAATATAATAAGTTATTTTGTGAATCTGAATTTTGTCAGTAATTTTGTCTGTAATTTATTTAGTATGAAAACAAATAACAGACCAAGAATGATGAATAATGCATTCTCTTTCTTTAAAAGCTTCCTTCTCGTTCTCTCTTTCTGATCACAAATATTTGCTACTATAGCACATAAAAACATTAAGTGTGAATCATGTAAGCTGCCTTATTCTACAAGTTTTAATGTATAAATACTGTTAAGATTTTAGTTTATTCACTGATAGAATTCAGTCTAAAGCTCGTCAGGGTTAAAAGTTGATCCTGCACATAATTTTAAAACCACTAAATCTCAATAAAAAACGTCTTTGTGCAGTATTTCCAGATCTTAAAGGGCCTTTTTCAAACTGCTTTATTATATATTTGTGATTACTGCCAAATATCTTTTGATGCATGTACTGTAAACTTCAGGCTTACAGTACATGCCATACTATTAGTTTTTATTAAACTGTTTAAACAGGAAATAAATCTGCACCTTAAATGTGTTTTAGCTCTGTGTCAGAACCAATCTGCAATATGAATGAATAAACGTGAAGTGCTGTATTTAATATAGAAACATTTTATTGTGGGCATTACAGTCTGTGACTTGTGGTTGTTCCTGCAATTTATCCTCTGTTACTATGAGTCTGTTTAAGTCCATGTGTGGGAGGAGCAGCTAATAGAGCAGAGACGTTATGGTGTGTGATTATGTTGACATTTTTATCTTTTGGCAGATGTGAACTTAGAAAATAGTAATATAAGCCTGAAACAGGAATATCAGTTTCTGAACGCCTATGCCATTTGAGCCATTCAGAAAATAGCCACAGACTTTGTGTAGCTAAAATAATTGTATTTCATACTGTTTTGCCCTGCTGTCCTTGGTTTTTATATAAATCCCTGCAGTGTCATTACACCAGGTCTTGAAATATGAAATCTTTTGAGATTATACTATTATATAAGATAATATACTATTATATCATGTTAATTTAACTTTAAATCTTCGACAGAAGACTCAAATGGACTCAAATATTTGTGCTTCTGAAGAGAACTCTGATTCTCTTAATGATCAAGATGTCACCTTTAAATCCTTCTACTGTTCTGGAGGAGAGATGGAGGTGTTGGGCAATCCAGAAGAATCACTTTTGAAAGCTCTGACTGCAAAAGACGACTCACAAATTGACCCAAACAGTACAGTGATGGAGGAAGAGACTCAAATTCTGAATCAGGACCGTAAACATGCAGAGCATCCTTACTGCCGTGCCATTACAGACACGCCACCAGCTTCAGACCTCACCTTTAAATTCTTTACCTGTCCTGGAGGAGAAATTGAGATTGCTTCTGAATCACTATTCCAAGATGATATTATCATCGCTAAAGATTCAGAGTTGGAAGATCTGCCACATACACCTGGAAATTTAACTGATCAAGCAGTTTCAAGTCTTCTGTACAGTCACTACCCAACTGCAGAATCTGAATTTAATCCAACACAGAGTGAAGATGACAATCAGGATGCAACCTGTTTTAAAACCAAGACTGATGCTGACCTCAACTTTAAATCCTTTGGCTGTACTGGTGGTGAAATCCAGGTCACAAACGAGTGGATCATCTCTAATGATCTAAATCTGGCAGTTGAGTCCAAGACATTTAAAAATGAGCATTCTGATCATCCATACTGTCAGTCCATTGCTGATGATCATAAACATGGATTTCATTTATCACAAGATGAAAATATAAATGGTGAAACGGGTTGTGAAAATGCAGTAGCTGCAGAACTCTTCTGCACACAGGAGTTAAGCATCAGTAATGATCCAGTGCTGACACAAAAACATCAGGAATCCAAGTCTGAGAGTGTCAGCTCTAAGAAACAATCAAAAGAGAACTATAACCCTCTATATAATCTTTTCACCTCTCAGCATGCAACATGCTTAAGTAATACATCCCACTCATATCCAGCAGGACATCAGATCACACTTAAATCCATTATTCCTAATGAACCTGAGATGAAACCAGATGATTGTAAAGAAAAAGCAGTGCTTCAAAATGAGTCTGATGTTAGAATAAACTTTTCTACCGGCATACAATCTATTGTGGAAGATATTGTGGAACACCAGCGGAACACAGATGTTGGTGTGGCTGTGGATGGTCAATGTTACAGCAGTACCTCTTATAATCCATTATACCTGGTGAATCAGCAATCTGCTGTCATGGATGAATCATCTGATGTCAAATTTAATAATACCAATGAGGGCTATGTCTCAAATCTTTCAAGTCTAAATTCCTCAGAACATCTTCATTTTGAAGGTGACCAAACATTTTTCTTTCCAGGAGCAGAAATTGAGGTCAAGAACATGTCTGAAATGACTGAGATGTCTACACACATTAAGAATTTGTACGTTTGCAGCCCTGCACAGCCTCTCAGAGAGCTAAGTGTAAATGGTGGTGAAGTGGTTGTTTATAAAAATGACCATCTTTATTGTAATGTTGTTACAAAAGAAGACTTGACAAACAATCCAGCTTTGGAAGCTGAGGGGAGAACTCAGTGCAGCTTTTACGCTCCTGCATCAATATCTCAACGTGAGTTAAAGCTTGAAACCCTTAATTACGAGGTGCAGCTGACAGAATTTGTTAAGAAGCTTGAATTTTCAGAAAATTTCCCTAAAGACACTGAGCACTGTGTTCAGTCTGAGGAGCAGAATCCAGATTGTTGCCCTTTTCAAGATGATCTGATTCAATCTTCTAGCATTGAAGAAAATCACATCAAGGCTAGAAAAGTTAACACCCAGATAACTACAAAAGGGGATGTAATTAGTGTTTGTGAAGATGATGCTTATTCAAGTGTCACCAATTCTGACTGCTTAAGCTCAAAAATTGTAAATCTGGTAGCCCAAGATTTGCTGACCCAGAGCATGTCTGTCCCAGACCACTCTGAGATTCTACGTGCAGAAAGTATAGATCTACAAACACAGTTGAAGATCTGGAGTGAAATCATTCTGTCTGAACCACCCACTCCTAAACGTTCAGCTCTCGGCCAATTGTGGCTTCCAGATAGTCCTATTCCTCCACCACAGCTCAATTCCACCGAGCTTAATGCCACTCTAACCCCAATGGAAGTCAAAATCAGTAATGAGGAGAAGAATCGACGAGTCACTATGGATTTTTCATCGGTGGGAAAAGGTCCTCTCCAGCAGCAGCTTAGGAAAATGGCAGAACTCCTGATTGCAGCATCAGGGAAGATCACAGCTCCAACAGTGGTGACTCCAGTGCAGCAGTGCAGTGCCTCAGTGGGGACATCGCCAACATTGCAGAAAGAATGCAGCACCAACACCTCTGCTTTGCTGCCAGAGAGGAAGGAGATAGATTTCACAGATGCTTGCACTTCTACTGATTCTCTACTTTGGAGGTAAATTACAGCTGCAACATTGCATGAGTGCATTAAGATAGTATGCATAAATACTGCTGAGATGCCATTATTTATGTTTGTATTGTTTATACAGTGATCCATCCATCAATTATTCATTCATTATCTTCCGCTTTATCCTCTATTAGGGTCATGGGGGGTTCCCTATGCCCATCCAGGGGAGAACGGGCGCCAATCTATCGCTGGGCACACACTCACACAGACACACACACAAACACACTCTATACATGGGGTAATTTGGAGAATTCAATTGACCTCGATCCATGTTTTTGGACTGTGGGATGAAATCGGAAAACCCGGAAGAAACCCATGTGGACACAGGAAGAACATGGAAACTCCACCCAGATTGTGATTCGAACCGGGAATCCCTAGCGCCGAGCATGCTAACCACTAAGCCACCTCCTAAAATTCTCCATATTTTTTACAAATAATACATGGTATGCAGTCTCATATACACGTTTGGACTCCCCTATTTAAATTATGTTAGATTTTGTTGAATGCCATCGGAAACTTTCAAATATGTTTTTTTTTTTCAATTATTATTATTTTTTTATAAACTTATTGAATGTAAACCATTATTACATGAGCCATTACGTTTGTATGGTTTTGTTTTTTTCTGTTTTTCCCAAAACTTTTCCTGTGTTTTCACCAGTAATTTTAACCACTTCAATATACATGTTTCAGTGTTAATCGCAACAATCTGGAGTGTTTGTCTCGTGACGAGTTGGAACAGAAGTTAATCTCCACTCTTATTATGGTGGAGATCCTGTCCCAACAGCTGACATCAGCACAGAACCGAAGTAGCAGACCCGGGCAAAGCCCCTCTAGCCTCAGAGATCGGTTGGTGCAGACTGAACAAACTGAGCTCAGTCAGGTCAGATGTTTAAAGATAATACAGCTTGTAACAGGAGTCCAGCCTCCTAGAGGTTATGTTTAAATCTCCAATGTGTGATGTGAAAATGACTCAAATGAATGTTTGGATTTCAGATGGATTCATACAGAGAGCTATATCTCACTGCACTTGAGCAAATCCAAACCCTGGAGCATGATCAGGAAAGTCTGCACTGTTTACTTCAGGCCATGCAGCTCACACAGACATCCATGGTAATAATACACTTAAATTCATGCAGGCCTTATCCAAAATCAAGCAGGTTCTCTACTTATAGCTACAATTATAAGAAAACATTTTATCTGTTTTTTTTGCTATGTGTTCACAAATTTGTCAAGTCATTGTAAAGTCAAGAGATTAAATGTACATATTTTTAGTTAAAATTACAATGCATTTATTCAGCTTTCAAGTTGTTTATTTTGAGGGCACTACAGTATATTTCTGTGCTCACTAAGCAAAATGTTGGCAAACACACATTGCCAACATAGACAAATGGCAACATAGACAAATTAATGTACACACTTCTTCTAATATAAAGGACTTTTATAAAGTGTGGGATGTTATTTATATATATATATATATATATAGATAGATATAGATATATATATATATAGAGAGAGAGAGAGAGAGAGATCAAATTGACACTTCTAAACAATTAGTCACTGTTTTTAGCAGTCTAATAATTCCAAGGTTTCTGTTTGTGCAGATGAATGTCAAATCTGAGACACAAGATGTGCTCTTCAGGATGAAGCAGCTAGAGGGTTTAGTTAATGACGATCATCAGCTTGTTTCCAAACAGGTAATATTTTATTTGCATAGCACTTCAGTGTATATGGTTACAAATCCTTTGTGAATGTGTTCTTGTTCAATACATGCATTAATTTGTATGTATACATGTGGTGATATGCATATGTGTAGGTGAGTCAGGTGAAGGGTCTTTATACTCGCTGTATGGACACACTAAGGAAGATGGAGCAGAAGAACAGTGTGTGCATGAAGGAAAGGGATGATATGAAGAAAACGATGGAAGAAGCTCTGAAGGAGAAAGCCTTGGTAACGAGCTCTTGTCTCCTAACTTAAAGCTTGCTATATGCAGAAGTTACTTTTACACAATTGACATGTCCATCCATCATCTTCCGCTTTATCCTATATTAGGGTCGTGGGGGGTTCCCCTATGCCCATCCAGGGGAGAACGTTTTGGGCGCTGGGCAGATACACCCAGGACAGGACGCTAATCTATCGCTGGGGACACACTCGCTCACACAGACAGACACGCGCACACACACACTCTATATGGGGCAATTTGGAGAACTCAATTGATTCCATGTTTTTGAACTGTGGGAGAAAACCGGAGAACCTGGAGGAAATCCATGCGGACACGGGGAGAACATGGAAACTCCACCAAGATGGGGATTTGAAACAGGAATCCCTAGTGCCGAGAGGCAAACGTGCTAACCACTAAGCCACCGTGCCGCCCCATGTACATATAGTAATTATATTACATACATTGAATTATGCTTAGTGTTTTGTGCACCTGACTTAATATAGAAAAATAATACAGTTTGAAGTGTGTATATTTGAGTTATGTCAAAGCAAATGCTTCCTTTGCTTGCCATTTATTCAATGAAACGTGTTAAATTAATGTCATGCTGTAAAGACATGTTCTTATTCTGTTTAAACAGACACAAGAACTTTGGTATTTATACTTTTGTAGAGCAAAAATTGTACTTATTATTAAGTTGTGCTATTCCTAGAGTTTTCCATCATTTTATTACTTTAAAGATTAAAAATTTTATACTTGTTTTCCTACTTCTGAGATTAGTACATGTCTAGAGGTTGCGCTTATTGATTTTCATCTTAACAGATATAAGCTGTTAATTGTCTTATGCATGACAGGGTGGCACAGTGATCCCACGTTTGAGTCATGATTGAGATAAAAGGTCCGTCCTGTGTGTCTGCCCACTAAATCACTGATTACAGGTTACTTTCTTTCATAAACACACTCACCATAAAACTTTATCTTTTTGAATCAATGTAAACTGACCTAAAGAGACATGAATGAAAGAATAAAGTGAATTCACACATGAAAAAAAATGGTGTTCTGAATTATGATGTCTGTAAGGTTTCCTGACCTGCCTGTGCACTTTGCATTAATGGTTTAAATTTCTTTCACTATAACTACTTGATTATCACTCATGTTTGATGTTATAGTAGGTTGGTGTGAAGTTCAGTCTTAGTTGTCAGGAAGCTTGTTTTGTACTGTAAGTGATTACATAAAAGCAAACAAAATAAATCTAAATTATAGTCTTTAAAAGCATATGTTGTAACAGAGCTGCTATAATTTGTTCCTTCTGACCTGTTCTGTTTGGAATGATTCATGGACTAAAGAGTTGTTCTCTTTGTAGGTGTTTCAGGTGCTGGAGCAGTTGCGTTCTCATCATAGATCCCAAATATCTTGCCTCCAGCAGAGTCTTGGGTCACACGTGGAGCTTACAGCTTCCCTCACACACTCCTACCCACAGCTGGTGAGAGACAAGCATTAATCACTCGATGTTCAAGATTTTTATAAGCATTAATGCTTGCATTTAAAGTGGCAATAAATTTGCAATTTATTAGAATTCTTGCTTTTGAGAGAAGTATATGCCAGTTATGAGTGTATTTATATATGCGTGGATGTGCAATGAGACTAACTGAAATACTTCATTTTAATTAGTCCCATTTAAATAGTTGAAAAGCTGAAAAGATATGTCCTAAAACTTTTGTTCATATAGTTATATATTAAAAAAATATATTTTTTATTAAATACAGGAACATTCTTACCACCAATTTGAAGAGTGTAAAGTTTCAACATTCAAATAGGCCTTTTCATTATGTGTAATATAATTAAGAATATCTATGATCTTCCACTTTATATTCTACTATGGTCACACGGGTTAACGTTTTGACGCTGGGCAGATACATACAGGACAGGGCGCCAATCTATTGCTGGACACACACAGATGGGCAAATACATGGGACAAATTTACCTTGAATCCCTTTTTGAACTCACCCATGTGCACACGGGGAGAACATGTAAACTCCACCCAGAATGGGATTCGAACCGGGAACCCCCAGCGCTTAAAGGGTGAACATACTAAGCCACCGTGCCACCCTAATTGAGAATATATTCAAATTAATAAAATAGATTTTGCTTGATACTTTTTTTTGTACTCTGTTTAGGTGGAGCTTAATAAAATGTATGTAGAGTCTCTAAATGCAGCAAATACTCTGTTAAAAGAGGATCTGGATGATCACATGCATCTTTCCACTGAGGTATGACCCTATACTCACTCTCAACAGGAGAAACCGATAAATTCACTTCACTGGTTTTTACCTTATATAACCTTTACAGATTTTTCAAGATTCTAATGTCTTCACTCGCCTTTCATTACAGCTTAATCTTCAGGCTTTTTAATAAGCTGTAGGTTATTGGACAAATAATTTGGTCCAAAATTTGAACATTAGTCTAAAGGTGTGCTTTGGATCATTGTCCTATTAGTGCTAGTATATCACAGTTTTTGATTTACTGCTGAATTGGTCAGTTTTGATTTTTCTGATTTATATCTGATAAAGATTTGAACACTGAAACACAATAATATTCAGCATTAAATGTAATTATAAAAAAACTAAATTGACAAACTTTTTAAAATTGCAAATCTGATGATTTATGTGGAATTTAATTTCACAGAAGAAAAAAAAAATGTTAGTGTTTTTAATAATAAACCTAATTTTGTTTGAATGCAAACAAATCTAGAAATAGTTTTCTGCATCACACTCCAAATTCACACTGTCCAGACATTTTCACTGGGTTATTGTACACAACTGTTTTATTCACTTTATAATCAATCACTCAATTTTATAATGAATCACTCAACTAAATAATCTCAGCATATTTGTAAAATTTTGTTTTCTGGTTCCTTCCCACTGACCCTCCTGTTTTATTTTTAGTATTTATTCTTTCTATATCATAGTATTATGTTTTTACATACTTGGAGAAATTAAGTGATTCTGATTCTATAATAAATGTTATCTGTTGTAGTTGAAGTAATATTTAGAAAGTATTTTCTTTTTCTTTTCTGGTGGTTTCTTTAGCTATTTAAAGTTCAGAAGTTGCTTCAGAAAACAAATCCTCTACTGCATAAGCTGCAGCACAGAGCATCTGAAGCTATAAAACAGAGTAAACAGCACCAGGAAGAGAGAGACCGAGCTAATGATGATCGTAAACAGGTCTGTCTGCCACGTTCTTTCTTAAGTGAGTTCTCTCAGCACAAGCTCTGTTCTGTACAAGTTCAGGTAGAGATAGGTCACCCTCAAGCCTATTGTAACATTTTTAATGTTCTACAATGTTACTTACAGATGCAGTCCCAAATGAAACCTGTAAATAAACCTGTTTTTAAAATTAAAGTAGACTTTTTTTTCCCCCAGAAGGTTTCATTAATGATAGCGGGAACATACAGAAGACCATAGTTTTACTAAGTAGGTAGGAAATGACAAAGAACTTTTGTTTGTTTTCTTACTAAAGGTGACACAGCAGCTATATGAAGCTCACTCCAACCTTCAGGAAGCTGATCATCAGATTAAGGATCTGAACACACAGATTACCATCATGAATACAGGTTAGACAAGTAACCAAAAACAACGTGTCAGCACTGGGATTTGTCTAATAAGTGTAGTAAGTTAATTATTAAATATCATTAAAACTACTTTGTATGTTCTTGTCCTGCTTACTAAGGTATGTAAATTGGTATTATCAATATGACAATTAAACCAAAGCTAGGGTAAATTACTTTATTGTTTGTTCTTTGACACTTTGAACGGAAGCATTTAAAAAGTTTTCACTGGGTATTTATTTTTTATATATATATATATATATATATATATATATTTTTTTTTTTTAAATATCTCACCTTAACATAAATATTCTCTTTCAACCTTTATAAGATTTAGGATTTTCTTATGAGATAAAATATGTTTAGTAGGTAATTCAATTTTCATTTCTTGTCATAAAAGACAAGGTTCTATTGTGTGCTTTCTCTAACAGAGATGACTATTCTGCGAGAACAATTAGGAGAGGTTGAGGAGGAGCGAGATCAGTTACAGAGGAAGGCTACAGAACTCTCCGCTACAGTTTCATCCACTCTTGCTTCATATACTTTCCTTGAACAAGCACTTGCTTCAGAGACCAGCAAGTATGTAACCATACAAATATTTACATGTGCAATTTTTTTTTTCATTAAATAATATATTTATATAATAAGTTATAATAAAAACTATACAACTTCAAAACCCCCCCACAGAGCAAATCTGTCTTAGAAATTGTAAATATTAAAAAAAAATCTGCCTTCTGTTATTTTTAGTGATACTTTGATCGATAGACTATTGCCTATAAATGCCTATCAGAAGTGGCAATCACATGATGGAAGACCTTTTTTTTAGTACAAGTTCAAAAACAATTTGGTATATTTAAGTACTGCCAAAAGTTTGGTCTGTTATTGGAACATTTATTTTTGTTTCTATATTGTTAATAAAAGAATAAACAATACACAACAACAAATATGAAACACTAAATATTATAATTGGTGCTTGCTAATTTTAATTAATTGACTAACCCCAAACACAAATGAAAGAATCTCAAGATTTTATATGTATGACACCTTTTGTTTACAAATACTGCAGTGTATAAGCAGCACTATAATGTTGTAGATGATGAAAATGTAACTAGCTTAAACATTCTTATAAACATTTTTTTTGTATAGATAAATGGGGGAGAAAAAAAGAAAGTAATGCATAAAATTAAAAACAAAGCATATACATTTAATTAAACGCCTGATAAAGTTAAAAACATGCTGCTTTTTGTACAACTTTAGAAAACCACGAATTAAATATTTTTACAAAAATAATTGTTTAAAAGTAAAAACCTGTCTAATAGTAGCTGCAGTTGTAAATATCAATATTTTCTTTGAAGCACTCACACACACACACAATTGCCTTGTCTTTTGTCTCTATAATTGAACTGCAGTCGTATGCCAGAGTCTTTGTTTATATGTTACAATTTCATGTCTTCTTAAATGAAGTTTGGTTTAATTCCTGTGATAACACATACTGATGTCTTATTTTAGGTTGCAGCAGTCACTTCATGAGTCGCATTCAGCCACAGAGAGAGCAGACAGGTAATCCTATATTTTTATCACACCAACTTAAACCACAAGGTTTCTTTTCTGTCATTCTCACATAGGCCCCTTTTTGTTCTCAACTTGTGTAAACTGATTTTGGTCTCCTGCTTCCATTTAAGTGTTTAAAAGATTAAGTCCAATGTTAATTTTTTTTTTTGCTTTTTGAGTTACGATGCACTATTCTGTATAATTCTTAAGAATTCAAAGTAACCAGCAATCAATCTGATGGAGGCCAGATTATATGGAGGGTAACTGGTCATAACTGAGCAACTTCAGAATTCATAATCTCATGCAGGACTGTGATTAGATTTATTTTTTTTTATAAATAATAAGAAAATAGTTCTCTCACAGGGCCATGTGGAAATTCAAGAAGCTGAACTTGATTTATAATAAAAGTAATGCACTTGATCTAAGTGTATGGCATACAGTGTAAATCAGTATACACAGGTTTTTAAAAATCTAATGTAAATAAGTATGTTTTGTTCAGTTATTTACATTTGATCGTGAATTTTCTATTAAACCAATAAAGCTGCACAGGCCCAGCCAAAATATGGCCCTCGGGCCATTATATACCCAGGTCTGATCTAAATTAATATTTGGCACAATTTATTGACACCAATTTTTTTACTCTGTT
Organism: Corydoras maculifer; assembly: GCA_019802435.1. Classification (NCBI taxonomy): domain Eukaryota; kingdom Metazoa; phylum Chordata; class Actinopteri; order Siluriformes; family Callichthyidae; genus Corydoras; species Corydoras maculifer. Next base: position 964,526 of record JAFMOD010000469.1, on the reverse strand, counting down.
GGGGCAGTAGCTCAGTGAGTTGGTCACTTTAGATAATTATGAATAAGACATTATTCCATTCCATCTGTCCTTTCTACAGTCTACAGGCAGTCCTTCATGCATCTGTGCAGCAGGTGAAGGACTTGGAGGACGTATTACTTGAGAAAGAGTCTCTACTCTCCAACCTGACTGCTAAAGCAGAGAATCAGCGTCAACAGCTTTGTGGACTTTCCCAGATACAGAATGAGCTCTCTACCGCTCGTGAGATGAATGAGGTAAGACATCTTTAGATTTCAGCAAACAGTTGGGCATCCTTTTTCCGTTTTTATATATTAAGAAGCAGAAAACAAATTAACTTTAAAAATTTTGATTTATATTTATTTTTAATGTAACAATTTTGTCTTATGTTTGCTTAGTAAATTATTCTGTTTGTTATTGCTTAAACTTAATTGGCTACAGGCATGATTTTAGAAAGCTGAAACTAGTCACAAAAAGGTCTTCCAGCAGGATAAATCCCCAGAGGATTACTTACACTGGCTCTCAACACTAGACTGGCCTTTTTGTACTAAGAATAAAAAATATTGTGAAGCTTCAAACGTCACACTGCATAAGACAGACGATCTACTATTAAATTTGTCTGTTTGTGTGTGTAGTTTCTACAGGCAGAGTACAAGCTGACCCAAGAACAATTAGTTGAGAGTGAAGAACTTCTGCGTTCACATCTGCATGGACTAAGACAGAGGAACCTGGAGTGTGAGGACCTCAGAGTGGAACTGCACCAGCTCCGGTACTGAACTATTGTCTGTGAAGCTGTGTTGCTAGAATTATGTTCTTGGCAGTAACTTGTTTGCTTGTGGGTTTAAATGTATGCAGTGTGGAGAGAGAAAGATTGCAGCTGGAGTTGCTTAGTACTCAGGATAAAGCTCGTCTTATGCTGCTGGATCAGGGAGAGCAGTTTGCTCAGGCTACACTAGATGCATCCTTACTGCTGCAGCGCATTTGTGCTCTTATCAAGACCACCCGCACCACCACTGCAGACAGCAGCAACAAGGTAAAGACTGAGCAGAAGTCTTTATTTACTAAAATCATGCTTGTATATTATATGGGTAGAATAAGCATTATATAGATCACAGGGTGAGTTTGCTCTATTAGTATGAGATTAAAAACCCAATGCCAAACCCAAGCCTAGATAAGTAGGAGAGTAGGCGAGTCGGGAAGGACATTTGGTAAATCATCTGCTGTAGTGTCCCCTAATGGGAAGAGTCATTTTAGTATTTCTGGGGCATAGTGTTATAGTGGTGTTTCAGAGAGTGAGGTATAAGGTGTGTGTGTGTTTTTATTATTTTTTTTTTTTTATCTAGACTCTATCTAGACCTAATACACTTTCATTGATTTTCATATTGCTATTTATTCTCATCTCTCCTTCCACCTCACGTTACTTTAGGTATTCAGTAAAAAAAAAATCATAATTTAACAAAGTCATACACATATATAAAATAAATCTGCTCAGAAAGATATACATATGCTTTTCTAAGCAGCTCAATTGCAAAAAAATTAGGGTGGTGTTCTTTTTATTATACTACAGGTGACTGTTATTACCTTAAATCCAAATTTGGTGTACACATACCATTTGAATCACAATGACTCCCTCTTGTTCTGTTTTTATTATTTATGGTTCTTTAAAATTTTTACACTGGTCTTTTACCAATGAATATCCAATAATATTTATAGATTTTAATATTAGGTTCAAGTGCATTATGTTGCCTGGTAAGAAGATGGGCATATGAACCATGTACAAATTTTCATAAACTCAATCATGACCCTGCAACTATTGGAAACTGTTTTGTTAATCTGATCTTTGTGATGTATTCTCAGAGCTGTGAACCCTCAGGCCCTCCACTCTGTAACTCATTCGTTAACTCTGTCATTCAAGCCCTGATAGAGGATCAGCCTTGCATCACAGCTATAGCATCAAATCCAGGTCTGATTATGCACTCTGCACCTTACAATTAGACAGAACACATATTAAATTAGATCTGGGAGCAAAGCAGTTTATTAAATACTTTTTAAAATTAACTATGCAACTTGTTTTCTCTACAAGTACATATTTATTTAAACATGCATTATCTACAGAAAAAATAACTATTACTGTAATATGATTTCAGTTTGAAACATAAATTTCCAGGGGTTACTTTCTAGGGGTTTTGTAAATTATCTGTGACCTTCTTTACTCTATGAATTATGTAACACATATTGTTTTCCCATTAATGAGTCCTGTCCCTCACTCAACCCTACATTGTCAATATTGTTACGGCTGGATAAGCAGCTCAACCAATCAGATTTGATTATGTTTTGTAAATGTTTTCAAGACTGTGGTTTACAAATTTTCATTAGGAAATTAAATGAGCTAAAGCTGAATAGGTTTGGGGCGGCACGGTGGCTTAGTGGTTAGCACGTTCGCCTCTCAGCTCTAGGGATTCCCTGTTCGAATCCCAATCTGGGTGGAGTTTCCATGTTCTCCCCGTGTCCGCGTGGCTTTCCTCTGGGTACTCCGGTTTCCTCCCACAGTCCAAAAACATGGATCAAGTCAAATGAGTTCTCCAAATTGCCCCAAATAGAGTGTGTCTGTGTGAGTGTGTGCCCAGCGATAGATTGGCACCTTGTCCTGGGTGTATCTGCCCAGCGGCCGAAACGTTCTCCCCTGGATGGGCAGTGGGAACCCCCCGCGACCCTAATATAGGATAAAGCGGATGATCATGAATAAATTAATGGATAGGTTTGGCCAATACAAAAGAAAAACTAAATAGGCTAAAGATCGATGGTTAGATTGCCTGACCGGTAACAACCCTGAGGAAAATCTAAAATGCGTGTGATAAACTGCCTTGAAAACAAAGTGTTTGACTGGATAAAAATCTATCTGTCTTCAGATTAACCACAACAGTTTAAAAGCTTGTTTTAACTCGCATCATGGTTAAAAATCCAAATATCTGTGGCTTTACCCTTTAGCCCGGTGTGTTTACCCAAATATGTTTACACTTGTACATCCAGCTTAACTGACATCTGAGAGAAATTTGATATCCAGTTAAATCCTTTAGGATGCACTGGTGATGGTGCTCTTCAATTCAGGTGCAGTAAAATAGTTATTTCTAGTTTGATTTTTTTTGTAAATACAAATTCTTTTCTTTGATTCCTGTCTGACCTAAATATAAAAAGATATAGGAAAAATTCCTGAACTTTAAAGTGTATTAATCGATGCACGTCTCATTTTAAGTTTTGGAGATCTATTTTTATTTAGAAATCTGGTAATCAAAACTTTCATGTTGGTGCTTTTACTGCTGTACTTAAGTGATTCTTGTTCATTTTGTTTAGAACTAACTTATGTTATTTAGCAGTTTAATCGTGTCTGTATGTGTTGTAGGTGAAGAATGTCTTGTAGAAAAAGAGGACATAATTGAAACTATTGGCAGTAAAAGCAGTGCTTTCACACGTATTGCACCAACTGCTCCTCAAAACACTGATGGTAATAAATGCATTGTACTGCTGCATTTTTCTTACATTGCAGTGATGTAATGTGTGTGCTTGTGTGTTTAGAGATTCATGGCAGCACTACACTAATTGAGTTGTTATCCTCTGTGGGTGAGGGTGTATCACAACTAACCTCTGCCATTGAACAGCTCAGACTATGCAAAGACTCTGAAATACAAAACCGACATGTGACCATGTGAGAACCACCTTTACACTTTTAACACTCATTTTATACTCCTATTTGTTAAAACCAAACTGGAAGCTTACTAACCCTGTTTCTGTTCTAGTGTTGACCTACAGGAGACCCTGGAGGCCCAGTCTAACCAGCACAGGGCTGAGGGCACAGAGTTTAAACAGCTGGTTGATCGGCTCAAAAATCAGGTGGAAAAAGATGCACAGACTCTGCTTCTGAAGTCTCAGGTTTGTGTACAGTTCTTCAAGAAGTCCATATTGGCAGTGGATATATATATATATATATATATATATATATATATATATATATATATATATATATATATATATATATATATATATATATATATATATACAGTGCCTTGCGAAAGTATTCACCCCTTTACATTTTTCATATTTTGTTACCTCACAACCTGGAATTCAAAGGGAATATTTGAGGGTCTGCATCATTTAATTTATAGATCATGCCTACAACTTTCAACATTTTAACATTTTTTTTATTGTGAAGCAAACAACAAATAGGACAAAATAACTGAAAACATCAGTGTGCATAACTATTCACCTCCGTAAGTCAGTACTTTGTAGAGCCACCTTTTTCAGCAATTACAGCTGCAAGTCGCTTTGGATAAGTCTCTATGAGCTTGCCACTGGAATTTTTGCCCATTCCTCATAGCAAAACTGCTCCAGCTCCTTCAAGTTAGATGGTTTCCTTTGAACAGCAATCTTAAAGTCTGACCCCAGATTCTCAATTGGATTAAGGTCTGGGCTTTGGCTAGGCCATTCCAATATATTTACACGTTTCCTCTTAAACCACTCAAGTCTTGCTTTAGCAGTATGCTTTGGGTCATTGTCCTGTTGGAAGGTAAATCTCCGCCCTAGTCTCTGATCACTGACAGACGTAAACAGGTTTTGCGCAAGAATATCCCTCTATTTAGCACCATCCATCTTCCCCTCAACTCGGACCAGTTTTCCAGTCCCTGCTGCTGAGAAACATCCCCACAGCATGATGCTTCCACCACCATGTTTCACTGTGGGGATGGTGTTCTTGGGGTGATGAGAGGTGTTGGGTTTGCGCCAGACATAGCGTTTTCCTTGGTGGGCAAAAAGTTAAATTTTGGTCTCATCTGACCACAGTACCTTCCTCCATTCAGTTTGGGAGTCTCCCACATGCCTTTTTGCAAACTCGAAACGAGCCTTCCTATTTTGTAAGTAAAGGTTTTTTTCTGGCCACTCTTCCATAAAGCCAAGCTCTATGGAGCGTACGGCTTATTGTGGTCATATGGACAGATACTCCAGTCTCTGCTTGGGAATTCTGCAGCTCCTTCAGGGTTACCTTTGGTCTCTGTGCCGCCTCTCTGATTAATGCCCTCCTTGACCGGGCTGAGAGTTTTGGTGGGCGGCCCTCTCTTGGCAGGTTTGTTGTGGTACCATGTTCACATGTTCAATTAATTATAAAATGGCAGAAAAACAAGAAAAGATTATAAACACTTCCAATATTAAAATAGAGCTCTAGATAATGTGTTGCAATTAATACATGGTCTTAATTAAAATTAGGGCATTAATACCCCTTTAGCAGCACAAGACATTCAGTCTCAGAACAGACCATAAATTCCCGTCACAACGAAATAAACCAAAAATCAAGTATAAATGAAGCATGAAAAAACAACCCTGGGAAAAACAGTAGCTACATCCTATGCTGGCCACCAACCATTCCCTTCTGTAGTTTGCTTAGTATTGTTTGCCAATGCCTTCTACACACTCTTTCACAGACCCTGGTTTCCGTGGATAACTGTAATTCCACTCCTCTCCAATATTACTGATGGTATAACCAGAACAAATCCCCAGTACTACATTCAGTGTTTCTCCTGCGTTTGAATCTCACACACCACAAGCAAGGACAAAAGTCGGAAACGCCAGACTGGCGTTCTGAGCACGCTTCTCAACAATGCCGGCACGCTACAGATCTCTAGGGAGCACGTTTCGGGCACTGGGCAGATACACCCAGGACCCAATCTATTGCTGGGCACACACTTACAAACGCACTCTACATGGGGCAATTTGGAGAACTTAATTGACTTGATCCATGTTTTTGGACTGTGGGAGGAAACCGGAGAACCCGGAGGAAACCCACGCGGACACGGGGAGAACATGGAAACTCCACGCAGATGGGGATTCGACCCGGGAATCCCTAGTGCTGAGAGGCGAACGTGCTAACCACTAAGCCACCGTGCCGCCCGGAGCTCAGCATATTCGCGTTAATTACTCTAGCGGCAGTGCTTCCTGCTAGGTCCTAATGCCCCACACACACTGATGAAAATAAGTATTTGAACACCATGTGACTTTGCAAGTTTTCCCACTTAGAAATTATGAAGGGATCTGAAATTTTGTTGTTCACTGTGAGAGACATGATCTATAAATATCCAAAAATCACAATTTATGAATTTTTAAAAATAATTTCTTTGTGTGTTATTGCTGCAAATAAGTAACAGGTCTTTGAGGGTCAGAATTTTTGCAGATTGGGAGGTGTTCAAATAGTCCGCCTTAAAAGCTCCACCTCCACTACACTTATTACTCTAAATTATGCAGCTAACAACCTCAAACGGGTGCTTCTAAAGACACCTTTCCACCCCACACAATCAGTAAGACTCCAACTACTAACATGGCTAAGACCAAAGACACCAGAGACAAGCTTCACAAGGCTGGAAAGTGCTAAGAGGCAATTGCCAAGCAGTGAGGTGAAAAAATATCAACTGTTGGAGCGATTATTAGAAAAATAGAAAAAGTTAAACATGACTGTCAGTCTTCCTTGGACATGGCATGACGCAAGATGGCATGGTGGGGTATCAGTGATCCTAAGAAAGGTAAGGAATCAATCCAGAACTACACGGGAGATGGTCAATGACCTGAAGAGTGTTGGCACCACTGTTTCCATGGTTATTGTGGGTGACGTCATAGTTTAAAGGGGTACGAAAGTTTCCCCTGCTAAAATCAGCACACATCCAGGCCCGTCTTAAGTTTGGCAATGATCATTTGGATGATCCAGAAGTCATGGGAAAAAGTTCTGTGGGTAGATGAGACCAAAATAGAACTTGTTGGTCTTAATCCACTCACCATGTTTGGAGGAAAAAGAATGATGAGTGACATCTCGAAAAACACCATCCCTACTGTGAAGCATGGGGGTAGAAGAATCATGCTTTGGGGGTGTTTTTCTGCACATGGGACACGACGACTGCACTGTATTAAGGACAGAATGACCGGGGCCATGTATTGAGAGATTTTGGGAAATAACTTCCTTCCCTCAGTTCTAGCATTGAAGATGGGTCATGGCTGGTTTTCCAACATGACAATGACCCAAAGCATACTTACAGGATAACCAAGGAGTAGCTCCATAAGAAGAATATCAAGGTTCTGGAGGGGCCTAGCCAGTCTCCAGACCTAAACCCTATAGAAAATCTTTGGCGGGAGCTTAAACTCCGTGTTTCTTAGCGACACCCCAGAAACCTGGCTGATTATGAGATCTGTGTGGAGGAATGGACCAAAATCCCTGCTGCAGTGTGTGCAAACATGGTGAACGTTTGCCCTCTGTAATTGCTAACAGAGGCTACTCTACCAAATATTAACATTTTTTCACAGGTGTTTAAATATTTAGGTGGTCAATATATTTTTGCAGCAGTAAAACAAATTCTACAAAAAAGCATAAACTGTGATTTCTGGATTTTTTTTTTTTTTTTTTATTTAAACTTTTTTTTTAAGATCATGTCTCACAATGGACATGAACCTAAGATGAAAATTTCAGACGCCTCCATGATTTCCAATGGGAGAACTTGCAGTCACAGGGTGTTAATACTTTTTCTCACTTTTTTTTTCATTTTTTTTTTCTTTAGAAAAAAATAATAATATTTTTTTAATACTGTTTATGAATGTAGGATGAGAAAGCTTTGAATAAGCTATGCAGGGAACTAGAGGAGAAAGTGGAGGTCTCACAAAAATACAGAGCAGAGAACAGTGTAAGTACAGATTGCATTCTTTCACTCACACATACATTAACACTCTTAAATTCAAATAGTTGTATTGGCATGAATTACAATAAACAACTGACAAATTGTGATTGAAAATGCATGCAAAAGAGAGAAAATGCTTGTCTGAGCACACACACACACACTCTTAATTGCTTTCAATCGTTTTATCTGTTTGCCAACCTGAACATGCTGTCTGTTGTAAAAAATAATTCTCTCACTCACACGCATGCTTCATTAACTCCACCCGCAGGGAACACCTGGGTTTAGGTCACAAGTGATGCCTTAACCCTGGTTAGAGATTTCATGTGAAGTGTATTTCAAACATGTCCCTGGAAAACCTGAAAAACAGCATGCAAATATAAAAGATAAGATTAAGCTAGAAATTCACAAATTATTTAAAGTCAGTTTTTAATTTGTATTTTGTGACTCCAGGACCTGCGTAGGGAGGCTGCAGAGTTACGTCAGGCTCTTCAGCAGTCTCGGGTTGAGGTACACGCTCTGAGGGAGGAGCTGAATAGAAAACAAGGACAACCAACAGAGAACCTGGATGAGAGAATCCGCCTTCTCAAAGAGGTGCAGTATTTGGATATTAGATGGATATCAGTTTTATTCCTTAGAGATTATCTATTATAAATTAAATGTCAAGCGTTATGAAAATGTTTGAGTGTGCTATATCCAGGTGGAGAAGCTGAAATCTAATCTGTGGGAGGTGGAAGACTCTAAAACTAAACTTATAGAACGTGCCAAGAGACATGTATGTATTACGTAATTCAGCCTTCTACACAATAATTACACATTTTTATTGTGTAATATCTATTACAGGCCAGTTACAAATAATACTAATCCATAGAATTTCATAGTGAATGTTTTTTGTGAACCAAGTCACCAGGTCTTTTCTCACCCATAAATTACAAGTAATCCAATCAAAGGGGACATTTGTGTCTTCTTTTTTACATAACAGCGTATCTTTGCATGTGAGAAAAAAAACAGATTTCCAAAAACATGCATTGACAGGGAGGACATGCAGACCAAAACATGGCTGAGATTATAAACATTCCATTCCATGGATTAGGTAGACCTCTACTTGAAGGTCCTAATGACCCATTATCTACATCTGGATAAAATTTACTTTCAATTAAAATTTACTGCAATCTGCGGCATTAGTTTTTCGCTCTTTATTTTTGTTAACGCCCTTTGTCCAGTAATTTTGATTTATTTAATTTGTCAGTTGCTTCTGTAGTCCGGGAAGTTTTATGGTGTAACTTATCATATACAGTTTATGTACTTAATTGTTTATGGAAGATGAGAGTAAATCGACAAAGACACAGGGAGAACATACTAACTGTGAGGGTAGCTGATGTTTACCGTTTCCCAGGCAGAAGTGACAATCCAAGTCAGAATAAGAATGGTGATTTTTTTTTTTTTGTTATTATTTATTTTTTCGTTTTGACAATCCACTAGGTATCTGAAATGGTGTGCAAACTTGCTAAGTGTTTAAGCTTTGTTTTTAATCTACTGTTTGCATGGGCAATCTTCCTAAGACTGGTTTTAAATATATCTTGGAGGAAATATTGGTCAGGACCTGCACAAAGCGGGTTTTATTTTGGTGGTGCACTTTTATGAGTGGATCAGACACAGCAGTCCTGATAGTTAACAGTATTTGACACTTTATTGTAGCTCTTGTTGTCGCAGTTTTAATACTTTCTTTGCTTGCAGGATACTGATAGCTGGACATATTACTTGGGGAATTATTTTCCTGTAGTGACATTAAGGTCTACAAAACTGATCTACTCCTACCAAAAACAACATTCCACTCAAATAATACCAGTTCTGATTTATTAGAAGTAGAGAAAGAGACTAACATAGGGGATGTACATAGGAAAACTGATGGTCTACCATCTGAAATTATAAAATTACATAACTCATATATGTATGCTGTTAGTTATGGTTCAAAAAATTTCATACCATAATGATAAATGTACTTATCCACATCTTTACATTAACTATAATATGAATTTTGTGTGACAGACACAAACCAACTGATACAGTGGGTTGCAAAAGTATTCATACCCCTTGAACTTTGCCATATTTTGTCACATTACAACCACAAACATAAATATATTTCACTGGAATTTAATGTGAAAGACCAACACAAAGTGGTATACAATTGTGAAGTGGAATGAAAGTTATACATGAATCAACAATTTTTTTACAAATAAAAAACTGAAAAGTGCGATGTGCAAAATTATTCAGCCCCC